>CM029601.1:81715243-81908885 GCA_017311375.1 Mytilus coruscus
CATGACCGTAATAATCAGGATGTGATATCCTGTTTTTAGTAGAACTTCTACATGCACATCTAATAATCAAAGCCAAATATTTGTATCCATGATAGAATTAGCAAAATTTTCAAAGTTATTTATAATTGAAATTCCTGCCTTAATGATTTACCAGTTATACATAGATTACGCTCATTGAAATCTAAAACTTCACTTTAGACACACGCATAGCGAACGAGTTGGGAAATATACACCACAAGAAAGGCCAAAAGCATCATTTACTATTGGGAACGATTTTTCGTTGAAATGCTTGGTTAAACGTTGTTTGAAATACCGCTTGTCTTTTAGGAGAATTACTGAAACACTGTATTTTATAATTTCCGTGGTATCGTCTGATATTTTTGCCGATTGCGTCCTATTCCTGATTGCGATACTTCAATTTAGTATGGATTCACATGGCGGATGAAGAATGCATCGCAGAAAAGACTTACCATGTCGACGAGTCCGTTTTTATTCCTTTAGTAGTTCATGAGATTCTCTGAGTTTTTGTTTTTTACTTCAAAATCAGTTTATGAGATTTAGATATCGGTAAACTATTGTTGCCTTTAATTTAAGATTTCAGTGAGGTTTCATGTGTGGTCAAGTATAGTTAAAAGAAAAATCCATCTTTCCATCTGTCTTACCTGTTCCTAGCTGTCCGTTACACACTGCAACAGAAAACCCGATAATAACAGACACAATTCGCAATTGCATCTGAAAATAAATACTCATTGTTTATAAAAATAAAAAACAATTATACATAAATTATATTATAAAAAGAATGGAATACACAGTTTCTTTTGTCATTTTAGTATAATACCTCGGTAGAACTGATTATTTATGTAAATGATATAATTATATTTAGAGAGAGGCGAAAGATACCAAAGGGACATTCAAACTCATAAGTCGGAAACAAACTGACAACGCCATGGCAATAAAACGAAAAACTAACATAAGACAAACAACAGTACACAAAACACAACATTAAAATAAAAATATCATATTAAATAATGAGATGTGGTATTATAGCCAAATGAGACATTTAATCACCAGAAACCAAATGGCGTAGATGTTAGCAACTGTAGATCTCCGTACGGCCTTCCACAATGAACAAAACCCACACCGTATAGCAAGCTATAAAAGGTCACAACATGACAAAATGTACAAAAAAAAAAAAAAAAAACAACGGCCTGATTTATGTACAAAGCAACAAATGAAACGCAAATATGATATACAGCAACAAACGACAACCAATGAATTTTAACTGGTTTAGAACTTCCAAGTTTTTGCACGATTCAAGTAACATAATTTTCAGTATTACATTTATATTACAATATTGAGTATCAATTAAAAAAAAAAATCTTTTATGAATAACCATGGAAGTAATATATTTCTTTCAAGGTATGACTTTACCAGTACAAAACAAAATGTTATACTCGTTTAGTACTTCAATATGACTTCATTTTTTTCCTTTAGATTAACTTACCAATAATACATATTATAGTTTTGTACCTATATATTTTAACTTAAAAAGTACGAGATTAGGGTCTCAAACATAATACCAATCTACTACTGAGGAATAGTAAAACAATTCGGAAATATATAATATAGGTACATTTTCTGTTCTATAAATTAGGTGTTATTGAATATATAGGAACGTTGATGTGTCATAATTCCCACAGCCAAACGAACATTGCGGTTTATTTATGTGTTCGACACGGCTTAACGTTCGCTGGTCGGTAAAACAATTCAGTCAATTGTTTGTTTGTTGGTGTCTTAACGCCTATTTTAGTAACCTTTGACTATACCATGGCGGCCAGTTTTCATTGGTGGATGAAGCACGCGTACCCGGAGAGAACCACCGACCTTCTGCAGGAAAATGCGCAATCATTATCAGTTAAGGCAGTGATCTGGAAAGATTTTTTATCTATGGGCCCAGGGCCCCCGAAAAATAAAATCAATGGGCCATTTTTAGAATTAATGGGCCATGTTGTCAAATGAGTGGGCCATTCAATTATAACAAAAAATAAAAAAGTGTATGTTTCAGCAAAGAGGTACTAACCAGTATGATTTTAATTGATATTATGGATATATTGTTCCTGTGCTTTTGTAGTTTCATTGAATAAAAAGTTAATTAAGTTCATGGAGATTTATGTGACTAAAGATATACAAAAGAATATATGTCTCTGATGTGACTAGAAATGACATCTATGAGTTCATGAAGTGTAACAGCACTCAGATATTAAACTTTTTATGACTTATAATAAAAAACTACAAAACTGAGCAACATATATATGACTAGACCAACACCACTTCAATGAACAGAACCATTAATAAGGAAATGCTGAGATCAAGAATAGACATCTGATCTGGACTGATTTTTAAAATATGTACTAGTAATTATTGAAAAATCTGTAATATTTGATTACATTTCATTCTTTTGAGAAAACATGAAACTTGAACATACATGTATATTTATTATTAAACCATACAGTATAATCATAGTAGTAACATAGTAATATATAAAATAATAATTGTTACTCAGTATTAATATTGGGCAAAACAATAAACTGAATTACTAGAACTATGATAATGGCAGACTAAAAGTAGCTGATCTAGATTTTGTGGCACAAAATTGAAGAAAGAAGAAACGGATCACAATAAGAAAACCAGACCAATTAAATTCCAAGTTAGTAGAAATGATTTTTGGTAAGATTTGTAGTACATTTTGATGTCATCATACAGTAACCAGGGCCATAACTTCACCCAAACCGGGCTATATTTACAATGTTAATACTGGTACCGTCGCCTTGTTCGTGTTCATATTCCTTTGACATTAAATTTGGGTCTTCGTCGACTGCCATACTTTATTCTCGATGTTCCGTATTAGAGTACGTTTCAGGCATTACCTCGGCATTTCTTGTATTATTATTATTTTATCAAGAATAACAAAAGAGAGTAACGTTTTTTGATAAGACACAACAACAATTCGCTGTAGGCAGGTTTACAAAATGTACAAACGAACCAAAGACCAAAAAATTGACAAGGACAGTTTAGCGCCTTTTATGGAGACAAATACTATACAAAAAAGGCCTTTGGGTTTTTAAATCGAAGTTTTAGCAAGTTTAATTTAAAGATTATAATTTGAGAAAATATTGTCTGTACTTATTTTTTAGCTAACTTTCACAGAATTAAAGTTGTTTACGTTGAAAATTTAGATCACGGATGATGGTTAATTACGTTTTTCGGTAATCAGATATACCACACGTTCCTATCCTTAACATGAATGAAAACGCCTGAGACTTCCCAAAATATAGAGGTTGTGCTCTTGTCATTGGAGGAATAAAACAGGCAGTTTTGTACTAAAATATGGCGATACGAAACACGATCGGAAATCCATTTTACGATATCTAAACGTTTAGATAGGAAGCGAAAAATATCGTGCGCCACACTGGCGCTTACATTTGCCACTCTATGCGCCATTTCTGGTCGAAATGCGCAATTGGCGCATGGCGCACGACCTTCCGATCACTGGTTAAGGTCGTAGTCAAACTCACCTCGCCACAACCACTGTAAACGAACTAATTAGACCACTCGGCCACCAAGGCCCCCAATACAATTGAACATTTATGATTGATATTAATGTTCATAATATCATTGTACAATAAACAGACAGACAGAAAGATTGTTGGTAATAACATTGTAGAATATGAGGTATGTTGTTTATATATCAATGAGACACCAATCCAACACTAACAACAAAAAAGAAACAAAAAAACATAAACAAATATTTCAAAAATGTGACTATTCGTTATAACATGTTCTGATAAACGCAAGTTGGTAATACCACTAAATAAAAAAAAAATATGGGTCTGGAAGGGGGACTTTCATTTCTGTATTCTTTAATTTTTTAGATCATTTTTTTATGTATTCTATAAAGTTTTGTCCAAAATTCTCTATTCTTTATATTTCAGTACCCCATTATTCTTTATTCTGTCCTTTTTACCCTAGTTTTCTTCATTCTTTATTTTTTGGTTGATTTTTCTGTACATTTGACCCATTATTCTCTATTCCGTAAACCCCATTCACACCTTCAAAAATAGACTGTCTTAAATATTTTACTATAAAATTTAAACAACTGCCTGTAATACCGATGAATGTCGTTAATATGATAGATGGTCCTTATAACAATTATTTGATATGTAGAAATATAGAATAGACCGCCTTTTACACAAACAAACAATTTTAGAATACACATAAGCATCAATCTAAACTTCCATTTAAAAATTCTAACTAAATAGTGGTTTCTTATTTGTACTTGCCTTTTAATTGACATATAAGTCCGTCTTCTAAGATCATCCAATAACTAATTACTTAGACCATCAAATGTTACTTCAAATCATGTCTGTGTCCTTTTAACATTTTAAGTATCTCGGACCAATTCAAATTTTCACTATGAAATATTTTTTCAAGATCAATGAATATTTAATGTCATTCGTGACATTGTGTTCCTACAATATTTTTGGTTTTTGTAGGAAATATTGTTTTTATATTAAAATGATAAACATGTTATTTTGAAATATTAATCAGGTTAATCATCAAAAGCATGTCACCACACAAAATCTTTTAGGGACTGTTGTCTAATTTTTGTCTTTCGAAAATGGATTAAAATAATGTCGAAACAGTTATAATTACTGTACAGATTCGTGAATCTGTTGCTAAGGAACCGATCAATTGGAATGACTATTTTCTACAGGATTTTTGCGACGAAGACAAAACGAAAAGGAATATAGATAGTAGTCGCCATTGAGATAGATCACTGGCAAGATACATCGAAAGAAAGAAATGGTTCAATGATAATTGATTGTTTAGGAATTATAAATACTTTATGGTGCAGTTAAAGATTTTGTTAGTTATGATATACAATGGATATATTTTACATACATCTCCGCATTATTTCTGACACACCTTACCTTCAAAGTGATACATTAAGTACGTGATATGACTACATACTTGCCGATCACTTTCACTAAACAAACAATAAGAAAATCAATATAATCATGTATTTTCTAGGATGTGATGTCCTGTTTTTAGGAGAAATTCACCTCTGCCTTTTTTCGTTTACAAATTATCACCGGTCCTGCAACATGACGGGTACGTACTACTATTGGAGCAGGTACTGCTTATCATTCCCGAGTACACGAGTTAACACAGATTTTTGTAAGGTTTTGTGAGGACTTTGATTTTCTGAGTAATGTTTTTTTATCTATTGTTTGTCTTTCGTCCCTTTTTTGGTGTTGATGACTTTTAAAATTGAGAATGGAAATGTGGAATATGTCAAAGAGACAACAACCCGACCAAAGAGCAGACAACAGCCGAAGGCCACCAATGGGTCTTCAATGCAGCGGGAAAATCCCGCACCCGGAGGTGGTCCTCAACTGGCCCCTAAATAAAAGTGTGTACTAGTTCAGTGAAAATGGACGTCACAATAAACTCCAAAACATATAAATGAACTAATATTAAAAAACATACAAGACTAACAAAGGCCAGAGGCTCCTGACACACACACTTCCTCGTTATCCTATTAAATTTTTAAGACGAGTATCTTACAATTCCAAATGCACCTTAGTTTGTTGTCAACTTGCACCAAAAACATTCCTTTCATACATGCGTTAAAGTTGCATTTTATTTTTGAATTAGAGAATTTAGTATTTGGACATAAAGGATAAAGTACTAAATAAGGACAATTTGCTTTTTGAATATTTCATTAAATTTGGAAATTTTCTATAAATAAACCTTTTATATATCAGAACAAAAAAAAAAAATATATACAATATATGTCTATAAAGTTTGCGTAAATGGATAGACATAGAAAAAATAATCAGATATTAACGATTAAGGATATCCATTTATTTGAATAGTTTTTTTGAACTTGTCGTACTTTTGTAACAACATACTACTAATTTTGCTGGAAATTTTCCAGTGCGCACCAAGAGAAGCTTGGGCTCTTGAAGAGACTTGTAAAAAAGATTGAAACATCAAACTGGTACCCTTTCAGTTATAAATGTTAGATAATCGGTTATGAGTAAGTACAAGCAAATAGAACGACATGTACACATTTGATGTACTAGATCTGAAGGGATAATCGCAATACATTGTGTTCCTGTCCCAAGTCAGGAGCCTTGTCATTAAGTGGTTCTCGTTAGTTGCTCTCTGTCAAATTTGTTTTTCATTTATTGTTTTAGCACAAATCAGGTCGTTGGTTTTCTCGTTTGAATTGTTCTTCATGCCTGGGATTTTCATAGCTTACTATTAGTATACTGTATGGGTTTTGTCAATAGTTAAAGTCTGTACGGTGACCTATATTTGCTTCATCCACGCCTATCGGTCTCTAGTTGATATGCAATAAGACAGAAGAAAACCTATATCTGTAACAATCTTATTTTATCTCCATGTATATTGTTCTACATTGTTTATGTGTTATATGCCCCCACCCCCATAAAGTAACTGCGAGTTTTCTAAGATCTGAACTTTGCCGGTGTCATTTGTGTTTTTGTTAGGTTTTTATGTGCTTTGTATCAATCTGTTTCAACTTATTTTTATAGTTTGTTCTTATGTTGTACTGTTACTCCCCTGTCACTGTCCCAGTTTAGGTTTTTTTTTTGGGGGTGGTTGGCGCCATCAAACATGTTTAACCCCGCCATATTCTGTATATGCCTACCCAAAGTCGGGAGCCTGTAATTCAGCGGTTGTCGTTTGTTACTGTATATCATATTTGTTATTCGTTTATTGTTTTGTACATAAATCAGGCCGTTTATTTTCTCGTTTGAATTGTTTTACATTGTCATTTCGGGTCCTTTTATAGCTTACTATGCGATATGGGTTTTGCTCATTGTTGAAGGTCGTATGGTGAACTGTAGTTGTTAACTTCAATGTCTCTTGGTCTCTGGTGGAGAGTTGTCTTATTGGCAATCATACCACATCTTCTTATTTTTATATTAAACATAATACATCACATCAGATTCACAACATAAACACATACTAACAGTCTTAATATTAAATAAAATCCACCAAGAAAAAACAAAAAATATAAATCTTAATTATACAATGCCTTCTTTGATTAAATAAGGAAACTCCAAAGGATGATTTTCTCCTTTGCAAGATCCAACCCATCTTTCTTCCTTACAAAGACAACATTCTTAAAGAATAACATATACTCCTCAGAAACGGATGGGGGGTCTCCTTATGGAGCTACATATATGGTTAATGCATAAACTTTCTTATATGTACAACGCCTAACGTTGCCTAGTTTACCCCCAAACCCCTTTTTTCAAAATCCTGGATCCGCATCTGCTCCTTTATAAGAAAGTACGATAAATAAAGTAAACGAGTATACCAAAGGATTAACTATTCCTTTGCAAGAGCTTAATTTATCACCAAATAAACTACTTCCTTGTACGGAAATCCTTAAAAGATAATACGCCTTTGCGGGTAAACAAATTAAATAATACAATATATACAAATAAAATAAAAGAGGGACGAAAGATACCAGAGGGACAGTCAAACTCATAGATTGAAAATAAACTGACAACGCCATGGCTAAAACAGACAAATAATAGTACAGAAGACACAACATAGAAAATTAAAGACTAAGCAACACGAACCCCACCAAAAGATGGGGTGATCTCAGGTGCTCCGGAAGGGTAAGCAGATCCTGCTCCACATGTGTCACCCGTCGTGTTGCTTATGTTATTACAAATCCGGTAAATAGTCTTATTCGGTAGGTCACATTCGTGAAAAGGGAAGGGTATTGTAGTTACGACATAAGGAACATATCCGATATCATCTGTGAAACGGTTATTCCATAACGGTCGACCAACTCGTGATGGTGTCCGTAAAATTTACGAAGGGATGATTTCAACTTCACCATTTGGAACTCTCGGTTTAATAGCTTCCTTGTGAGCAGCAATCCTCTATCAAGGAAATCATGATAAGAAATACAAGCCCGGGAATATCGTATCAATTGGGAGATATATACACCCTATGCAGGCGCTGCTGGAATGTTGCTACATAGAAATGGAAAGTTCACAATTGGGAAGCTGAAATCATCTCTTTTATACTATACGGAAGGCAAAGCTTATAGATGTGTATGTGTGTTTATTGCACATTTCCGTAACTGATTACTTACTAGTAGTTCCCAAAAACTCAAGTGTAATCCACCATGATGGCATCCCGCTTTGCATACAATTTTGAAATTGGATGACTAGGACTCAAAAAAATTATGAAAGATTAGACAAAAACTAATTCATTTTAGTACAAAACTCTTCCACCCTAAAATTAATTTGTGTAAAATATCTGTTGTAACATTCAGTCAACCAACCTGTATAGGACTGCATTATTTGTTTAATGCATTTTATTTGTATATAATTCGCTCAAGCATGAAAAATTATGGGATCATATTAAGTATACAAATTTAGATTATTTTGTTCTTTAAAATATTCAACATTAGCTATAATCGCTCCACTGAATGATTGAACTTTCAAGCCATTTACCTTATCCACGTATTAAACCATTTAGTCTGAAATAAGGAAGGCTTTAAATCATCTGATAATATATTCAACTAGGCAAAGAATCAACCATCTGTTTTTCT
Organism: Mytilus coruscus; assembly: GCA_017311375.1. Classification (NCBI taxonomy): domain Eukaryota; kingdom Metazoa; phylum Mollusca; class Bivalvia; order Mytilida; family Mytilidae; genus Mytilus; species Mytilus coruscus. The sequence goes on from CM029601.1 coordinate 81,723,912, forward strand.
ATGGACATTTATCAAGAGAAAACTTGTAAATAAAGTATATAAGCGTCACTAGACCAATCACCGTGCAGTTTGTCTGAATGCTCCTTTGACTGGAAACTAAATGTGGCACCAATTAACTCCGCGTCTAAAACTTTATTATATATATGTGTCGAAAATAGAGAGACTTAATTATCAATCTTTTAGAGAACGGTTTAACTGGTTATAAGTGACTGATACTTGGCCATGTTTACCCTTAAATAAGAAAGCTGGAGAATCATCCGAAGCCGGTACCAGTATAAAAATGTTCCTGTAAGCTGCTTAAGGATTTTAACAAGATCTCGTATTTATATGGTCCTCTATTATCAAAAACAATAATAGCTTTATAAGTCTGTACAACAAAATTTCTTCTAGTTTTAGGTAAACAAGCAATAATTATAATAACCAATCATAATGGAGAATTCAGCAGCAAAACAAAAATCTGTTAAAGTTTTAATAAATCTAACGTAACAATAACTCAATGTAACCGTATGGTATTACACAAGCATTATTTTTATGTCCGTATTTAATCGGTTTCTAACCCGACCTGTTATGCCAGAAAATCGCCTTTTAATTGTAGCCAACAAAAGACACAAATCAATAATAAAATTTAACAAGATTTATTATACACTAGTTTACAAGAAGTATTACACAAAGAGAAAGGTCAACTTAACTGTCAAAATATGAGTCCAGTCTTTTATCTTTTCTTTATCCGGAAATCTTCTCGGAATTCACAGAATATTATATCCAATTGGTCACAATCTAGTATGATGTAGTTTGTAAATAAAAGTGTCAATCCAACTGCTGAGAATGTTGATGTCTATCGATGTCTAAGTCTATCTTTGTCTAAGTCTAAATCTTTATATTCAACTAACTTTGGGTCTGCATTTAAATACTCAAACGGAAACTTCTAGACAACGCTAGAAATATAAATTACGCATCTTTTGTTATGATCATTCTGGAAACGTTATGTAAGTGAAATAGAAGTTCTAATCATTCCATGAGTATCAGTGATTGTTCCAGTGAATTCTAAACTGCATAGTTGTAACACAATGTGTTTTATTTTGTACACAATGTAATCACATATAATAGGCCACACAAAACAAATAAGGCCAACTAAATAAATATAATAGTTACAATATCATAACATCTCCCCCCTTAAAAAAAGTTTGAGTGTAACAAAAACTTTTCATGAATAATATGTACAAAAATGCATAGTATATACAAAGTGTTTCAATAAGTTCTAGATAAAGCATCTGCTATTACATTATCTTTACCTTTAATATGTTTTACAATAACATCATATTCCTGTAACAATAAACTCCACCTAGTCAATATCTGGTTCTTATTTCTCATTTTATGTATGAAGGTGAGACGATTATGATCAGTATAAACAAGAATAGGATGGACAGTGAGATTTCACATCAAAATGTTGAAGTGCAGACAACAGTGCAAAACACTCTTTTTCAATAGTTTTCAATAATTTCTTAGAAAAATATGATATAGGTTTTTCAACATTATCATCTGTCTCTTGATATAAAACAGCTCTAACTCCTACATCGCTTGCATCAACGGCAACTTTAAATTGTTTTTCAAAGTCTGGAGTGATCAGAACTGGACTATTAATTAAAAGTGATTGCTATTTTCAAAAGCGTTTTGACAATTATCACTCCAGATAAATTTAGAATCTTTCCGTAAAAGATGAGTCAATGGTTGAACAACAGTAGCAAAATTTGAACAGAATTTTCTGTAAAAACCAATCATGCCTAAATATCTCATAAGTTGTTTTTTATTTGTAGGAGGAGGAAATTTAGAAATTGTATCCACTTTAGCCGTAATAGGTTTCACTTGACCTTGGCCAACTGTATGCCCTAAATAATCAACAGTGGCCTGGCAAAATTCACTTTTACAAAGATTAACAGTCAAATTTGATTGTGACAATCTATCAAAAGTATCATATAAATGTGTTAAATGCTCTTCCCAGCTATCACTACATACAATAAGATCATCAATATAAGCATAACAACAGTCTAAATCTTTTATAACATTATTGATCATTCTTTGAAATGTAGCTGGAGCACTTTTCATGCCAAACGGCATTACAGTATATTGAAATAAGCCATCTGGTGTGACAAAAGCTGATATTCCTCGAGCTCTCTGTGTCAATGGGACTTGCCAGTAACCTTTCAATAAATTAAATTTGCTCACAAATTTTGCTTTTCCAATATTATCAATGCAATCGTCTATCCTTGGAATCGGATAGGAATCAGATTTTGAAACAGAATTTACTTTTCTGAAATCAGTTACGAAACGAAAGGTTTTATCTGGTTTGGGCACAAGCAGACAAGGAGAGCTCCATTCACTGTTACTCGGCTCAATAATATCATTGTCAAGCATATATTTAATTTCTTGTCTCATAAATTCAAGTTTGAGTGGATTGAGCCGGTAAGGATGTTGCTTAATTGGAGAAGCATCACCTACATCGACATCATGACAAACAGCAGTGGTTTTGTTTGGCACATCTGGAAAAAGATTTTTAAAAGAAAATACCAAAGCTTTTAATTTTTCTCTACGATCAAAAGACAGATGTGCAAGTTTTGAATCTAAATTTGACAAAATTTCAGAATTTTTCAATCTAACTGTCTCTTCCATAGTTTTAGAACTAAAAGATGATTCAATTATATCTCGTTTGTCATGATTGTTCTCCAATTTAACCATGGCTAAAGTGGCAACTGGTTTACTCTCACCTTCATTAGTACGCTCAAAATATGGTTTTAACATATTAATGTGACACACTCTATTTTGTTTACGCCGACCTGGTGTTTTTACAATATAATTCAAATCATTGATTTTACTCTCTATGGTATAAGGACCACAATATTTAGCTTGTAATGGATGTCCAGGGACTGGTAAAAATACAAGTACCTTATCACCTGGCTCAAAAACTCTGTCCCTGGCATCTTTATCATACCATATTTTCATCTTATTCTGAACAGTTTTTAAATTGTTCTGAGCAATTTGACAGGCAGTATACAATTTTTCTTTAAATCTAGATACATAGTCTAGAAGATTCAAGTCAGTGTGTTCAGTAAGCCATTTTTCCTTAATCAACTTTAAAGGTCCCCTTACAGTATGACCAAATACCAACTCAAAGGGACTAAAACCGAGGGATTCTTGAAAAAGCCTCTCGGAATGCAAAAAAGTAAAAAGTGAACACCATCATCCCAGTCCCTATCAAATTGAAGACAAAAAGTTCTAATCATGTTCTTCAATGATTGATGAAAACGTTCTAAGGCACCTTGAGATTCTGGATGATAAGCACTTGACCTATACTGAGCAATCCCTAACTGGTACACGACTTGCTGAAATAAACCTGACATGAAATTTGAACCCTGGTCGGACTGTATAGACTTTGGAAGTCCTACTAGCTTGAAAAATTTGATCAGAGCTTTGACAATAGCAGGTGTCTTGATATTCCTTAACGGAATAGCCTCAGGAAAGCGAGTGGAGGTACACATGATCGTCAGTAAATACGCATTTCCAGTCTTGGTCCTCGGTAAAGGTCCAACGCAATCAATGAGTACTCGGCTAAAAGGTTCTTCAAAGGCTGGAATAGGCAGAAGTGGTGCTGGTGGTATTTTCTGGTTAGGCTTACCAACAACCTGGCATATATGGCATGATTTGCAGTATTCTGCGACATCATTTCTAAGTCTTGCCCAGTAGAAATGCTGCAAGATCTTAAGGCAAGTCTTCTTTATACCTAAGTGTCCAGCCAAGGGGGTATCATGAGCAAGACCAATAATGTCTTGCCTATAAACTTTAGGCACCACCACTTGGTATACCACTCTCCATTCCTCCTCTGGGGTAGCATCAGGGGGCCTCCACTTTCTCATTAAAATGCCGTCTTGATGGTAATAGCATTCGGCCACTTTGTCTGCTTCTTCCTGTGGTTGAGCCCTCTTGCAGAGCTGAAGAACCTCAGGGTCTTTATTTTGTTCTTCAACAAATTTCTTTCGGTCTAATGAATGGCTGTTAATGTCTGGCCATGGCATAATTACATTCTTGCTAATACTAGGTGGTCTTACTACGGCCTTCTCTGAGCTACCGGGACCTTCAATGTCGGCTAAAAAGGTGTCAGAAAGGTCCATGTAATCAAACTGGTCTTCTTGCAAATCCTCATTTTGTTGTTTTCTAGCCATCGCCCTAGTAACGACACAAGCTGGATACAGTTCAGCATCATCTTCAGGTGATTTAACATCCACCACCGGTTCACTGGTAACAATTGGTTCAGCAACCACTTTGTTCCTAGCTAGATCATTTCCTAGCAATAATGAAACACCCTCAACAGGGAGATTAGGACGAACACCCACAACAACTGGTCCAGCTATCAAATCTGACTTCAGATAAATACGATGGAGGGGAACATCTATACAACCTAACTCCACACCTTGTACCAAAACGGAGGCACCAACAGAAGTCTCCTCGGACAAAGGCAACACACCTTCTAACAATAAAGACTGAGAAGCTCCAGTGTCCCGTAAAATCTTAATAGGCTGAGGAGTAGTATTATCAACAATAGAAACAAACCCATCAGACATAAAGGGTATATAATCCTCCATATAATCACAAAAACTGGACTTAAAAGCCTAACTCGCAGGACATTCCAACGTATTGGTAACACGGGGTGTCGTACAAGCACTGGTCTTCGGCTTATTATCTCTTTCATTCTTCTTCTGGAGTCTAAAACAATCAGCCATCAGATGACCATTCTTCTTACAATAAACACAAGTCAGTGACTTCTTCTCAAAAGTATCAAATTTTGGACTAGACATATTATAACTAAACTGACTCTTATTCTGTGCAACAGGTTTACTATCAGTACGCTCAGTGCTTTGATTTTTGTAATTTCCACTCGAAGTATTAAAATTTTGACCCTTGAAACTTCTTTTATGTGAAAGGGTATAATTATCTGAAATAACAGCTGCATCATGTAATGTCTCAACAGTTTTGTCGTCTAAATGTGTTTTTAAGTCTAAATGAACACACTGCTTGAACTCTTCTAAAAACATCAATTGTCTTAAATTATCAAAAATTTTATCTATTTTCTTTGACGTGAGCCATTTATCAAATAGATCTTCTTTTTCCTAGCAAATAGAACATAGGTTTGTGAATCAAACTTTTTATAAAACCTAAATTTCTGTCCATATGCTTCTGGCACTAGCGCATAAGCTTTCAAAACCTCTCTTTTAACCTTGTCATAATCAGAACTATTTTCTGATGAAAGTGCTGAGTAAATTTCAGCGGCCTTGCCCTCAAAAACACTTTGCAGCATTGTAGTCCAAAAAGGCTTCGGCCATTTCAAATTTTGAGCAATTTTCTCAAACTGTAGAAAAAATTTATCAACTGTTTTTTTCACAAAATTTGGGAACCAAACGTATATTTTTTGCTGCAACAAAACTAAAATGTTTTGATTTTGATTGGAATTTAGTGTTGCTTTCTTCTTTTGCCATTTCAATTTTCATTTCTCAATCTCTAACCTTTCTCTCATTTCAAGTTCTGCTTGTCTTTCTTCTTTTTCCAATTGTTTTATTTTGAGTTCATGTTCTAATTCAAGCTGTTTTAATTTGATAGCGTCAACATTTTCGACCTTAAGATCAAGAGCCTCTTCACCTAAAATTTCTGCGTCAACTAATTTGTCTATTACCAAATTTATTATAATTTGTTTTCTCATAGATACTCTAAAGTCTAATTTAAGATGTTTAGCAAGCAACACTAATTCCTCTTTCTTTGAATTATCAAACCCCTCAAGGTCTGGCGTTTTCAAAAATTTACCGGCATCAAATGCCATTTTGTAGAATTGTGTTGGCTAGCTCTAATAAAAAATACTGAAAAAATTTTTAATAAGATATTAACGTTATCCCGGACGAGCCCCCAATTTCTGTTATGCCAGAAAATCGCCTTTTAATTGTAGCCAACAAAAGACACAAATCAATAATAAAATTTAACAAGATTTATTATACACTAGTTTACAAGAAGTATTACACAAAGAGAAAGGTCAACTTAACTGTCAAAATATGAGTCCAATCTTTTATCTTTTCTTTATCCGTAAATCTTCTCGGAATCCACAGAATATTATATCCAATTGGTCACAATCTAGTATGATGTAGTTTGTAAATAAAAGTGTCAATCCAACTGCTGAGAATGTTGATGTCTATCGATGTCTAAGTCTATCTTTGTCTAAGTCTAAATCTCTATATTCAACTAACGTTTGGGTCTGCATTTAAATACTCAAGCGGAAACTTCTAGACAACGCTAGAAATATAAATTACGCATCTTTTGTTATGATCATTCTGGAAACGTTATGTAAGTGAAATAGAAAGTTCTAATCATTCCATGAGTATCAGTGATTGTTCCAGTGAATTCTAAACTGCATAGATGTAACACAATGTGGTTTATTTTGTACACAATGTAAACACATATAATAGGCCACACAAAACAAATAAGGCCAACTAAATAAATATAATAGTTACAATATCATAACACACCTTGCATGCATTCCCGCGATATCATTATAACGTTCGTTATTGTTACGTTTTCTACGTAATCGTAGGCAGTACCATGAGAATATTATAGTTTCAAGTTACACAGTGTTTCCAAACTTTTAAAACACTTTATATAAATATAACTGTAAAGTTTCAATTAGCATCTATGAGTCATGTAAATTCTTGTTGTTGTTTTGATGAGACAAGCCTCAGCATAGACGACTTTCGAATTCGTGCACTTTCTCGTATATTTCCTTTTCCTTTGTCACAATGCTTATGTTTATACGGCACAGTAAGAACCGGGTCAATCTGTGTAATTCATTCATAAACAAAGAAACTGGAGATTATAAAATAAGATAAGATGAAAAAAAAAAAATTAAATTGATTCGGCATTTATAAAACTATACAACAAGCTCAAGAGCGCTTTTGACCGAATAATAAAACATATACATAATTCATAACTAGAGGCTCCAAGTAGCCTGTGTCGCTCACCTGATATTTTTGTTTACAATTGATGCATGAAATAATGCCACCATTATACTTTTGCTTTAGTTTCAGAGATATAAGCCAAAAAATGCATTTTGCCCCTATGTTCTATTTTTCAGCAATGTTGGTTGGCAGTGGGGTCATCGGACACATTTTTGTAAAACCAGAAACCCTAATGATGATTGTGGCCCAGTTTGGTTAAATTTGTCTCAAATTTGTCTCAGTAGTTTCAGAGGAGAAGATTTTTGTAAAGATTACAAAAATTTACCAAAAAATGTTAAAACTGACTTTAAAGGGCAATAACTCCTTATGGGGTCAATTGACAATTTTGGTCATGTTGACTTATTTGTAGATCTTACTTTGCTGAACATTATTGCTTTTTTACAGTTTATGTCTATTTATAATAATATTCAAGATAATAACCAAAAACTGCAAAATTTCCTCAACATTACCATTTCAAGGGCAGCAACCCACCTACAGGTTGTCTGATTTGTCTGAAATTTCAGGGCAGATAGATCTTAACCTGATAAACATTTTTACCCATAGACAGATTTGCTCTAAATGCTTTAGTTTTAGAGATATAAGCCAAAAACTGCATTTTACCCCTATGTTCTATTTTTAGCCATGTCGGCCCTGTTGGTAGCAGGTGGGGTCATTGGACACATTTTTTAAACAAGATACCCTAATGATGATTGTGGCCAAGTTTAGTTAAATTTGTCTCAGTAGTTTCAGAGGAAAAGATTTTTGTAAAAGATTACAAAAATTTACGAAAAATTGTTAAAAATTGACTATAAGGGCAATAACTCCTTAAGGGTCAATTGACAATTTGGTTGTGTTTGACTTATTTGTAGATCTTACTTTGCTGAACATTATTGCATCTTACAGTTTATCCCTATCTATAACAATATGCAAGATAATAACCAAAAACTGCAAAATTTCCTTAAAATTACCAATTCTGGGGCAGCAACCCAACAACGGGTTGTCTGATTCGTCTGAAAATTTCAGGGCAGATAGGTTCTTAACCTGATGAACATTTTTATCCGTATCAGATTTGCTCTAAATGCTTGAGTTTCAGAGATATAAGCCAAATCTGCGTTTTACCCCTATGTTCTATTTTTAGCCATGTCGGCCAAGTTGGTTGTCAGGCCGTGTCATCGGACACATTTTAAAACTAGATACCCTAATGATGATTGTGGCCAAGTTTGGTTGAATTTGTCTTTGTAGTTTCAGAGGAGAAGATTTTTGTAAAAGATTACAAAATTTTACGAAAAATTGTTAAAAAATGACTATAAAGGGCAATGCTGACTTATTTGTAGATCTTACTTTGCTGAACATTACTGCATCTTACAGTTTATCTCTATCTATAATATTATTCAAGATAATAATCAAAAACTGAAAAATTTCCTTAAAATGACTAATTCAGGGGCAGCAACCGAACAACGGGTTGTCGGATTCGTCTGAAAATTTCAGGGCAGATAAATCTAAATCTGATGAACATTTTTGCCACCTGTCAGATTTGCTCTAAATGCTTTAGTTTCAGAGATATAAACCAAAAACTGCATTTTATCCCTATGTTCTATTTTTAACCATGTCAGCTATGATGGTTGGAAGGCGGGGTCATCAGACAAATTTTTTAAACTAGATACCCTAATAATGATTATGGCCAAGTATGGTTAAATTTGTCTCAGTAGTTTCAGAGAAGAAGATTTTGGGAAAAAATTACAAAAATTTACGACAAATTGTTAAAAATTTACTATAAAGGGCAATAACTCCAGAGGGGTTGACCGACAATTTTGGTCATCACAACTTATTTGTAGATCTTACTTTGCTGAACATTATTGCTGTTTACAGTTTATCTCTATCTATAATAATATTCAAGATAATAATCGCTCACCTGTATTTACTGATGCTTTGGAAATCATGTAAAATAAGGTTAAAATCATAATTAATAATATTAGATATTAGATATTATAATGATATCTAAGATAATAACAAAAAACTGCAAAATTTCTGTAAAATTACTAACTCAGGGGCAGCAACCCAACAACGGGTTGTCTGATTCGTCTGAAAATTTCAGGGCAGATATATCTTAACCTGATTACATGTTTACCCACATGTCAGATTTGCTCTAAATGCTTTAATTAGTTTCAGAGATATAAGCCAAAAACTGTATTTTACCCCTATGTTCTATTTTTAGCCATGGCGGCCATGTTGGTTGGCAGGCGGGATCGTCGGACAAATTTTTAAAACTAGATACCCCAATGATGATTGTGGCCAAGTTTGGTTAAATTTGGCTCAGTAGTTTCGGAGGAGAAGATTTTTGTAAAAGTTAACGGACGACATTTGACGACGACGGACGACGGATGCCATGTGATGAGAAAAGCTCACTTGGCCCATTGGGCCAGGTGAGCTAAAAATGATTATAACCACATGCATTACACCTTCAAACTGGTTTAACCCCGCCACATTCTATATGTGCCTGTCCCGAGTTAGGAGCCTGTAATTGACTGGTTGTCGTTTATTGCTGTTTCTCGTATTTGTTTTTTCTTTTCGTTTATTGTTTTGTATAGTTTGTTCTTGTATTGTGCCGTTTCACCACTGTACAAGGTTAGGGGAGATTTGGCACCTTCAAACTAGTATTAAACCCGCCACATTCTGTATGTACCTCTCCCAAGTCAGGAGCCTGTAATTCAGTGGTTGTTGTTTGCTGCTGAACATCATATTTGTTTTCGTTCATTATTTGTACATGAATCAAGCCGTTAGTTTTCTTACATTTGACTATGCGGTATGGGTTTTACTCATTGTTGAAGGCCGTACGGTGACCTATAGTTGTTAATATTATTTCTATATCATTTGATCTCTTGTGGAGAGTTGTCTCATTGGCAATCATACCAATTCTTCTTATTTTTATATTACATACACAAAATTTGACATTCATTTGTGAATGACTTGGTTTAATATGTTAATGCAAATTTTAAGTATGATATAAGTGTAATTACTAAAAAGAATGGAATAAGCACTAAGAAAATTAAGAATGTAGGTAAAAATCGTGATAAAATTGAATGTTTATTCACATATAAATTCATTAATTAGCACTAAAAAATAAGAGTATGAGCCACTTTAAACATAATGAAAAATCTAAAATTGAAGATCAGTGTGATCATTATATACTAAATGAAGTGAAGCACTATCATTAAACTGTTAACAAAGCGTCTGCAGCAAGCAAAAAATGAAAATATATTTAGCGAAACCAGACCACAAACCAGTTGGAACCATTCAAGGACTGCAGCAAACTCTTAAACTATGATGAGAAAACATATTTTCAGTCCTGAAATGGTTTGGCAAGCTATTCTCGAGTGAAGCAGATGCATATCTGAATGATCTGTAATGGGGCCTCTTCTCTTTCTTGTACATATAAATGACCTGTCAAAACTAGTAACATCTAAAGCTAGGTTATTCGCAGATGATTGCTTACTTTACAGAAAGATATGTAAAGAGCAGGATACCATCTTCCTCCAGAAAGACCTAGACAATCTACAGAAATGGGAAGACACATATGGCTCATGCAATTCAACCCTGACAAATGCGAGGTACTACAGGTAACAATCAAAAGGAAGCCAATTACCAAGAACTACACCATACATGGAAAGACATTAGAAGTAGCAAAGAACGCAAAATAACTAGGCCTCAATATCAACCACAACTTATCATGGAACTATGACATGGGCACAGTAAACAAGAAAGCGAACAACATCAATTCTTTCTTGAGAAGAAATATCAGCTCCTGTCCAAATAAGATCAAGACACAATGTTATTAGTATATCACACTAGTAAGACCAATTATGGAGTATGCTTGTACCATTTGGGATTCAATAACTCAGAAAAATATCAGAGAATTAGAAATGGTGCAGAGAAGAGCAGCATGTTTTGTAATTGACGACTACAGAACCACCAGTAGTGTAACCCAGATGCTAGAAGCCCTGCAATGAGTCGAATTACAAGAACGCAGGAAGAGAGTAAAGAATATCATGCTTTATGGCATAATACACCATCTTGTTGCAATATCACCAGAACAATACTTAATACAGAGGGGTGTAGCATTAACAACAAGAGGACATGACACCAGATTCCTACTACCTTACTCGAGAATACAAAACCGCAGGCAATCATTTTTTCTATCTGCAATTCGTCTATGGAATGAACTACCGTCTGCTGTCGTCACAGCTTCCGCATTGGTAGGATTCAAAGACAGCCTCCAGACACATGGCTTTTAACCGGATTGTGTACATAGTTTGTTGGAAATATGTTTCCTTTGGGCATGTGTAAGTAGTCATTTGCGATAATACACCAGAGGTGGAATATAAACTAATTGAAGAAGAAGAAGATTTCTAATCGTATGTACTAGTTCTTGTCCGTGTGGTATGACCATGATGTTACCATACCTAAAATCATATTTTGAGTCCTTTGGATTGACTTAGTATATATATATAAATATATATAACAAGTCTACAAGGGTACAACATCACCAAAAAATAACAATAAAATGAACAAATGTTAAATATTTCGGATAACAGACATCCTTCATCATTATGAATATGATGTAAAATGAATCTATTCTGATTATAAAACTATAACAATCTTGAAATTTATTCAACAAAACAGTTAAACCCGAACATCATATAGAGACGCTTGTACAATTCTAATTTTTTTTGTAAACATGGCGTAAGTTATATAGCTATTGACAACAGAGTCTGCAAAGATATGCTATAAATAAAAATAGTAATGTGCGATATGAACTGGTACAATTCTAAAATTTAAAAGGTGACGACAGTTACGATGTTACAACAACGCTTGAGTGGAAATACATTCCCAATAAACAGCACTGACCGATCTAAGCTGGAATAATATTTTAAATTTGACAACGGTAGAATATTTATAACAGAGGCTGCGTATTTAAACATCCCAAATAAATAGCAGTTTGATAATGATTAGAAAAAAATAATAGTAAATTTTGACTAAGGTTAAATAATTGAACGTGACTGCGTACTTGTACATCCCTCCCAAATGAATAGAACCCTGTAATTTAAACTGGTATAATTAAAAAATTCATTAAAACTGTAAGAGTCCAGTACAGACGCCTAAGTTACTGGAAACAAGTGATGGTAGGAAACAGAGTGATGGTAGGTTTTTTCATTTATGCCCTCTGGGGAAACTGTCCTTAGCTTTCTTATCTAAAACCTTTCCCGAGCAAGTCTGTCGGCCCTTGACCAACCCTCGTTGTGGTCTATGATTGTGATGGTGAGGTTTTTGAGATCAGCTTGGGCGTGCCCAGGTGATCTCAAATGACGACTTACGGGGAGGTCGGGCTTGCAGGTGTAGTCACTTCGATGCCCATTCATGCGTTTGTTGAATGGCTGTTCTGTCTCGCCAACATACTGCATGCCACATCGACACTGAAGAAGGTATACAACATTCTGGGTTTTGCAAGTTACATTGCAAAATATAGTGTACACAGACCCAGTGGAGTGGCAAGTAAATGTTTGAGTATTCAGTATTTGTTGGCAAGTCAGACATCGTCTGTTACCACACGACTTGCACCATCCAGCAGTTGAACAGCTTTTATTAGAGGAGACGTCAGCTCTAACAAATAGGTCTTTCAGACTTGTTGGTCTCCGAAAAGCTAAGACAGGAGGTTTGGGAAAGATCTTGGATAATTTTGGGTGCTTGGCAATAATTTGCCAATTGGCACGGATCAAACGTGAAAGGTTAGTAATACAAGCCCAAACGAAAAAATATAAACAAGTCTAAATTGAAAACAACGTTCAAACCTATGATTGCATTGGATAAAAACCGCAATTTTTATACGTGTGCATGCAAAACAAATTTCTTGGTACATGGGTCTAAATACAGCACAAACAACATTTTCCAAAAGACCAAAAAGTGAAAAAGTCTATTAATTTTAACAAAACGCATTATAGTCACTCAAACACACTAAGTCTTGATCCTTCCAGTTAATTTTGTAAGTCCGAAGTGCCGTTGTCATGATTGTTCTCACCTGCAGAGTTGTAACCTTTGTCACATCCAGAAGGGTTTTATATGCAGATATGATGAGGTATAATCCTCAATACAAAACGGAGCGCTCTCTCCGACTCTCCTCCATTTTTTCAGCCTATTATAACTTCTTATATAGAGTTAGTGTCCGTGCAGAAGTGAGATTGGCAGTATGTATCAAAGTGATTTACAAATAATAATAAAAAGGAGAACAAGCAATAACTGAAATCACGATTTAATACAGTTAAACTTCCAAGAAACGAATTTCGAAGAAATACCTGATAATATTTTACTTTCATTTTTGAGAAATGTTAGGGAAATTCCAGGTTTATTTTTGGATAACCAATGAACGTTGTCTTCCGGTATACCTTTCACCTTAACATTTCAGAGGGAAGAAAGAAAGATGGAACGATCTACATTAACCAAGAGATGTGTACATGTTGAAGAACCAAATGAAAAATTGAATGAGGATGATATGAGAAAACATTTTCCATCGGTTAAACAAATTTCTTTGATTAAATGTCCGTCAGCAAATCAGGACGACCCAACAAAGCATTGGCTGTTACTGTTTGCTTCTGAAGAGGGTAATCAATAATTATTTTAATTCTCTAAAACGTAGAATAAGTTAAAATTGAAGTATAATATAAATATATAATTATTTATCTTTTAAAGCTAAATGGCCTAAGCTATGATGACAGATATAAATGCAAAGACTTTTTTTAATAGACTTTCAGCAAACTTACTTTCACTTTTCCTGTTTTGACCTAGCATGGCATAACTGGTCATACTACTACTAGGGGGGATTAATGCCCTGGACTACCCATGAGGGTCGCACACAGTTTGAATCTAGATAGGCCTTAAAGATATTGGGGAACCTGCAACACCTGACTTACAGGGTTTGACACTAAACTAAATTCCATTACTAGCCTGTAGGGCTAGTTAATTTATCAATCTACTAGCCCTCATGCCACAGGCAGGACCCTATCTAGGAGGGTATGGGGGCGTGCCCCACCAGAAAATTTTGAAGTAAATGAAGCTATAAATCATGTTCTGGAGATTTCCAGAGGGCTTTGAACATGGTTTGCATAATTAATGTTTCATGAGATTTCACTGGTTTGCTGAAGTAAAAGTTAAAAAGTTAAAGTAAAAAAAAAACTTTTTATTATCATTTTTTAATCATCTATATTAAGAATCTGTATGACTTATTTTGAAGACCTGTTTAGATCATTGGTCCTATAAAACACTTCATCTTCCTCCTCCTCATTATCATCATCATCACTGCAGCCTTCATTGTAGATGGACAAGTAAGTGATTTTAAAATACACCACAAAAGTTGAAATGTCAGCTCTTGCTGCTGTTGTTCATAATTCTTAATGGACTCCTTCTTTGCCACCGTTGTTTGTTTGGGTGTTTTTTACAGGACAAGGTTTGATTCCCAAAAATCTCTATATGTTTACATATTATTTTGACTTCAGGAGAAGTGGGGATCCATATAATGCTTTTCATGCGATACCTGTAAATTTAGAAGTTTTATAATTTCAAGGAGCTTCCTTTCACGACAAATTTGGATTTAATTTCAGTTACCTGAAAAACCACATTGAGTCTTGCAGAATTTCAAAGCCATTTCAAACAAGTTTATTCAGACTAGTACAATTACAGTACAGCATCAGTATTATAAAATCCACCCCACCCCAAAAAAATGAATAAAAATAACTGTATGTAAAGTAAGTATATACATGATATACTAGTATTTGCAGTTTCACTCTCTTCCCCAGATAGTATGCATTATTTAAACAAATTTAAATGGCACTCCTATCTCAGTTGTTTATCAGATTGAAATTCTTTTGCTTGCTACATGTATAAATAACCAGATACAGCATAGTCATTAATTTAGGGATTTCCTGTATTTTCCCTCCAAAAAGCACTTGGCTCTTTACAAATGTAAACACACAAATTTTGCATGTGAACATGATTTGTTTGCAGGATTACTGCTTTTTATTAATTTAATTTGGATATAGATATTCAATTTAAGGTACAGTCAAGCAATTTCGTTTATAGAATAGTTTGCATACAATTTTTAATTTTCAACTTGAAGAAACTTGGTCATACAATGTTAGCCTTGTTCAACCATGAGAGACAATGTAAATAAATGGGAATGGGTAAACCCCGAGGATTTGCATGTTGTTCATGGAAGATGGGAGTACACCATATTGTCCGAAACGAATGGGTTATAAGTGAAACCGTGATTTGTTGACAAGTTAAATTTTGTGAAATTTCTGGTTTAAAACAAAATTTTGACTAGCCCCGTCTGACTACTATGATGAAAACTTTACTTGCCCTCCCTGATTTTTACTAGCCTATGGCTAGTGGGCTAGTGTTAGTGTCGAACCCTGACTTAACAATTTGAAAAAAGCTGGAACTATTATCTTCATACAACAATCACTTAGTCTTATGTCGTGGCATCAGGCATTATTTTTCTCTTATGATTATAAATTTTTACTAGAAGGTCTATAATGCCCACTTACATGTGTGGTAGACAAATAGCAATCATGTGTTTTACCTCATACATTCATTATAACAGAACATGATGATGAAATTTTGTGCTGCAATATAGACATGTGTAACACATATAAAATGCTCATTCAGAGTATATAAAGCACATACACAGAAAAACACATTTGAATACTCAAAGCACATATTTTTTGTAAAAGAATTGAAAACATTTAGAAAAATACTATACATGCAAATTAGCAAATGAAAAGCACACAGAATTTTTTTAACTTGTAAGCATCAGCAGTTAAAGCAAATCATATAAAAATTATCATGCATTGAAAAGTTCTTACTTAAAGCAGAAAGCATCAACTATGAGCTAAGTGCTATGCTGATATTGTGTTTCATGCAGACTGCCCTGTAGCGGACGGGGCATTACAGTGTAAGTGTTAGCCTTGTCCGTCCTGTCTGTTGCCTACATCCCCAAAATTGGTTTCCGTTCTCTAACTTGCCTCAACCAAATGTTATAAAACTTATACACATTGCTTATTACCACAAAAAAAGATCAAGTTTGAAATTGGGTGGCGTCAATTTTACCGTTCTTAAGTTATGCCCTTTATAAATGGAAAAAATTGCTAAATCTATCGTTTCCGTTCTCTAACTTTAGTTTGCCTCAACCAAATGTTATGAAACTTATACACAATGCTTATAATCACAAAACGGTCCTAACTACCTGAATCCTGCATCTGTATGTGGAAGTTGACTCATATTTACAAGCACGGGCATCTGTGGTCCATTTATTTCCAAAGCTGATACTTGGCAAAGTGTCTTTGTGCTAATTAACTTAGGTAAAATTGAAATATATTCATTGTTAATTAAATCACAAGTGTACTGGATATTTATCTCATTAAGTACCACGATGATCATATTTTAATATAATTATTTATTTAACAGGTTTACCGGTATAAAAGTTAAAGTCCTAAGAACATTTACCCTCAGGGCGACTGGGGTATAGAAATATGGTAACTTGTGGTCTTCTTCCAACCTGCAGCAAAATGTTTGCTTAATTAATTAATTTGTATGTCCCTGCTGTAGTGGAGGGGGCGTTAAGTTTTACCCTTGTCTGTACGTCCCAAAATTGGTTTCCGTTCTCTAACTTTTGTTTGCCTCAACCAAATGTTATGAAACTTATACACAATGCTTATTACCACAAAACTCATATCAAGTACGAATTTGGGTTGTGTCACTTTTACCGTTCTAGAGTTATGTCCCTTTATAACATTATATGCAAGCAGGGGCATCATCTGTGTCCTTTTATAATAATTTCAATATACATTTATATCAAACTATTAAAACTGAAAAAGGTATGATTAATTGGTTAATGATTTTGGTATTCGATATTTGGTCCTTCAGACAGTTAACATGGTCAACCGGTTAACACATTGACAACACTTCTTAAATGCAAAAGGCTACATTTCTTTCATGACATTAAAAAAATGGAAACAAACTTACATTACATAGGTTGATATTTTTAAATAAAATTCTGACAGATCAGTTTTCAGTAAATATAGATGGTTTCCATTCTGTAGTATGGAAAGGGGTGGTATTCACAGGCACTTGTCTCTGAAAAAAAATTCCTATATGCCTTAATATAACACAAGGTACTTAACTCTCATTTTTGAAAAATGTCAGCCAGTCGCGAACTTCCGTTATATTTCGATTTCTCGGTTGTCAACCCCACTAAAACTTGTTATGCTGTAAATCTTAATTGATTTATCTACACAATGGTGTATAACACGCCTACCTTTGTTGTAGGAATCATTCGTAGCAGGCCTACCCAAGTATGTCAACCGTAATTATTCTCATCAAAAAATGATTAAACATAAAACAGAGACAATAATAATACCACACAACTTTTGATACCAATCTTAGTGTAATATTTATTGAAAAAAATTTCATCAAGTAATATTTCAATTATTTTCAACAAGGACACTCTTGACTTTTCGTTCTTGGAGATCAATACACATAATTTAATTATTGGTTCAATGTAACCAATGGGCCTTATTCAGTTTTATGATATGCAGAAGAAAAAAACTAATGACCTAATTTTTTGAATTGAAGCCTGCAATATCATGAATCAGTCACTTGTTTGGACAAACTATTTTTGATATTGCTTTTAGAATTTAATGCCACCAACTTGGCAACATATAAACTAAATATTTACTTGTCCTAAACAATTTTGATTGCTTTAAGCATTTGTATTTAAAAGTGACTTTCAATAAAAAGTTTGATTTCTGTCTGAGATTCATCAGTAGTTTCATGATCCTCACTTATTTTTTCTTTACAGAGGCTGAGGACTGTGCTAAAAAGAAGAGAATAAAGGTTGAAGATGACTATCTAATGATACACCACTGTCAGAGACCATGTGATATTCCACATGACTGGTTTCAGGTAGGAGTTCTAAACAGCAATTAAAACAGTTGTGAGGCCAACAATTACTAAGCTAGGTTAAGTGCAGAAAAAAGTGCATTGTCATGTTAGTTTAATTTGAAATTTTTCTTTTCACATCTTTTATATCCCAGCAAGAATAAGTCGGGGTAAATAGGAATCCTCATGTCCAAATATCTGTCCATCTGTCTGTCCGTAACACCTTAGGTTTCCAGTGGTAAATAGAGAACCTCTTTTTGAAGTTTATTGAAATTTTGATTTAAACTTTTGGACAATTTAAGACAGGTTAAATTAGATTTTCTTCATTTTTAATTTTACCATTCCAGAGTTATTGTGCTTGATTGTTGGAAAAAGCAAAACAATTATGGTTTCTTGATGATCAAAGAAGACCTCTTTTTGAAACTAATTGAAATTTTAATGGAATGTTTTGGACCACTTAAAACACAGGGGAAATAAGATTTTCATCATTTTCACTTTTACTGTTTCAGAGTTAAGGTACCGTTACTTGATTGTTGGAAAAATTCAAAACTTAGTGGTTACCAGATCATAAATGAAGAACTCCTTTTTAGCTCACCTGGCCTAAAAGGCCAAGTGAGCTTTTCTCATCACTTGGCGTCCAGCGTCCGGCATCTGTTGTCCGTCGTCGTCATCTGTCATCGTTAACTTTTACAAAAAATCTTCTCCTCTGAAACTACTGGATCAAATTTAACCAAACTTAGCCACAATCATCATTGGGGTATCTAATTAAAAGAAGGTTTCAGATGACCCGGCCCACCAACTAAGATGGCCACCATTGCTAAAAATAGAAAATAGGGATAAAATGTAGATTTTGGCTTATATCTCTGAAACCAAAGCATTTAGAGCAAATCAGGTCAAGATCTATCTGCCCTGAAATTTTCAGACAAATCAGACAACTCATTATTGGGTTGCTGCCCATGAATTGGTAATTTTTAGAAAATTTTGCAGGTTTTGGTTATTATCTTCAATATTATTATAGATAGAGATAAACTGTAAACAGCAATAATGTACAGCAAAGTAAGATCTACAAATAAGTCAACATGACCAAAATGGTCAATTGACCCCTTAAGGAGTTATTGCCCTTTATAGTCATTTTTAACAATTTTTGTAAATTTTGTAATCTTTTACAAAATCTTCTCTGAAACTACTGAGACATATTTAACCAAACTTGGCCACAATCATCATTAGGGTATCTTGTTTTAAAATGTGTCCGATGACCTGGCCCGCCAACCAAAATGGCCACCATGGCTAAAAATAGAACATAGGGGTAAAAATGCAAGTTATGTCTATTATTTTTTGAACAGTTATAAATAGAGCAAAAATGTTCAGAATAATAAGCTCTACCAATTGTCCATACACGTCAAAACTGTTAGACAAATTCTTATAGGAGTTATTGCCCATAAATTACAAATTTTACCATTTTTTTCATTTTTGCCTAATATAATGAAAACTATGATATTAAGAGAAACATTTTTTCCATTATGCCTTATATGATTTAAATTATAATAGATAAATAAACACTTTAAATCACAAAATGATCAGCAAGGCAAGATCTATTAAAAGATAAATTTTGCCGATATAGTTAGTAGACTGTCACTCTTCATAGGAGTGATTGCCCTTAAATGAGGATTTATTTTACCCTGAGCAAAACTAAAGAAGATAAAGAGAAACTAAACAGACTAAAATATCAGTAATACAAGATCAACAAAATAGAGATTTTTGTCATGAAGTCTATTCTCATCTACAATGTTGGAAAGTGTCCTTTTGTATGATATGCACATAGACCAAGGTGAGCAACACGTTTTATGCCCCGCCGTAAAGGGGCATTAAGTTTTACCCTTGTCTGTCTGTACAAACGTCTGTCAGTCCGTCCGTCTGTCCATCCGGAAATTGGTTTCCTTTCTCCAACTTTAGACTTTAGTTTTCTAGAACCAAATATTATGAAACATATACACAATGCTTATTACCACAAAACACAGATC
This sequence comes from Mytilus coruscus, assembly GCA_017311375.1. Classification (NCBI taxonomy): domain Eukaryota; kingdom Metazoa; phylum Mollusca; class Bivalvia; order Mytilida; family Mytilidae; genus Mytilus; species Mytilus coruscus. Next base: position 81,743,944 of record CM029601.1, read on the forward strand.
AAGTTTGAATTTGGGTAGCGTCACTATAACCGTTCTAGAGTTATGCCCTTGACAAATGGAAAAATTACTGAATTTTTCATTTCCATTGTCTAACTTAAGTTTGCCTCAACCAAATGTTATTAACTTATACACAATGCTTATTACCACAAAACTCAGATCAAGTGTGGATTTTGGTGGTGTCACTTTACCTTTCTAGAGTTATGCCCTTTACAAATGGAAAAATTACTGAATTTTTCATTTCCATTGTCTAACTTAAGTTTGCCTCAACCAAATGTTATTAACTTATACACAATGCTTATTACCACAAAACTCAGATCAAATACAAATTTGGTTTGGTCACTTTTACAGTTCTTGAGTTATGTCCCTTTATAACATTTTATTCAAGCGGGGGCATCATCTGTGTCCCATGGACACATTCCCCATTTATTTTGAAATGATTCAAATTTTAATGGAATGTTTTGGACCGTACAGGTTATATTCAATTTTCAAGTTTTCACTTTTACCATGACTTGATTGTTGGAAAAATTCAAAATGTTTTGATTCAGGATAACTAATGGAGAACTCCTTTTTGAAATTGATGAAAATATTAATGGAATGTTTTGGACCACTAAACACAGATTGAATTTGATTATTGTCATTTTCACTTTTATTGTTCCAGAGTAATTGTTCTTGATTGTTGGAAAAATTCAAAATTTTGTGGTTTCGAGATACATGTAATATGATCTGTCAGTTTCTTTGGGTGGATGTATCTGAATTACCTCTCTAGTTCTAGAAAGGCATACAAAGAGGCTATCAAATATAAACAGAGGTCACCATGGGAAAAAACAGATGAATAGACACAGTCAACAGTCCACAAAACACTTGAGAGAATTGTGAGATAACTCAGATGGTCAAAAAAGGAATAAAGTTTCTGCCCCACTAGAGGCACTCATCATATTACGCTCAATTTTTGTGTTAAGTCGCATTAGCAACATTTTCACAAAAAAAAAAATGATACATAACCAATCCTGCTTTTATGGGATGCACAACTGCAATTATATTTTAGGAATGGCAAATACAGGTATAAATGATTTGACAATACATACACCAGTCTCGAGTTGTTTTTATGCCCCTGCGACAAAATGTCGAGCGGCATATTAATTTACCATCTTCAGTCTGTCTATCCGTTCATCCTTTCCTCCGTCCGGATTTATATATAAAGATACATGATATGTCCGGCTGTCTTCTATAGTTTTTGAGCTACAGCTTTAAAATCAAAATGTTGAGGGGCATATTAATTTACCCCTCAACATCTGTCTGTCCGGATATAGATAATGATTTGTCCGGCTATCTCCTTGTAAAGTTTTTGAGCTACAGCTGTAATATTTAGTAGGATGTTTCTGCACATAATAGAGGTGTGGATGTCCACAGGATTTTGATTTTTATTATGCCCCCGCCATAGCGGAGGGGGCATTAAGTTTTACCCTTGTCTGTCCGTAAGTATGTAGGTCCGTTCGTCCAACTGTCCGTATGTCCTAAAGTTAGTTTCCGTTCTCTAACTTTAGTTTGCCTCAACCAAATGTAATGAAACTTATACACAATGCTTATTACCACAAAACAAAGATTAATTTTGAATTTTGGTGGCGTCAATTTAACCGATCTAGAGTTATGCCCCTTGACAAATTGAAAAATTGCTGAATTTTTCGTTTCCGTTCTCTTACTTAAGTTTGCCTCAACCTAATGTTATGAAACTTATACACAATGCTTTTTACCACAAAATACAGACCAAGTGTGAATTTTGGTGTTGTCACTTTAACCGTTCCACAGTTATGCCCATTTACAAATGGAAAAATTGCTGAATTTTTCATTTTTGTTCTCCAACTTAAGTTTGCCTCAACCAAATGTTATGAAACTTATACACAATGGTTATTACCACAAAATATGGATTAAGTTTGCATTTTGGTGGCATCACTTTAACCATTCTAGAGTTATGCCCCTTGACAAATTGAAAAATTGTTGAATTTTTCATTCCGTTCTCTTACTTTAGTTTACCTCAACCTAATGTTATGTTATTTATACACAATGCTTATTACCACAAAGTACAGATCAAGTGTGAATATTGGTGTTGTCACTTTAACCGTTTCAGAGTAATGCCCATTTACAAATGGAAAAATTGCTGAATTTTTCATTTTTGTTCTCCACAATGCTTATTACCACAAAATATGGATTAAGTTTGCATTTTTTTCAAATATTCTCAAAATGCCAGGCATTTGGACTTAGTCATTTTTTGGTACTAGTTGCATAAAAAGATCATGGTTTGTCTGGCTATCTCCTCCTATAGTTTTTGGGCTACAGCTTTTATATTTTATAGGTTGTTTGTACACATAATGGAAGTGTGCATGTCCACAAGATTTTGATTTTTTTCAAATATTCTCAAAATGCCAGGTATTTGGACTAAGTCATTTTTTTTGTACTCAGATGAAAAAATAAGATAGATAATCATATACAGTGTTGAATTTATAATTTCTTATGGGCAGGGTGGGCATCACTGGTGTCTTACAGACAGCGCAACAATTTCAAGTTGTACTTCAACATCACCTTTGATCAAATTTAAAGTATTCGGAACTATACTCATGAATATGGCAGAACAAAGGAGGGCATCGGCCATATCTAAATTATGAATGAGTTACACTGGGGTCAATCGACGTAAACAACGTCATCGAACAATTGGTTCTTCCTGTGACATAATAACATAAGCATTGTGACATAGAAAATTTACGGGAAAGTGAACGAATTCGAAAGTTGTCTTTTTTTTTTTTTCTGTGTCATTGAGTTACTATCTCATTGATGTACATCTCGTTTTATTCATCACATATTTTGAAAGTTCAATGATTAATATTAATCCTATGATAAAGAAATTCAGTTTGAGGGATCAGTTTGTATTATGATTTTTGGTCTGAATGCACCTTAATCAGTTAACCCTGATATGGTATCTCATATTCACATTATAAAAGTGATAAAAAGATACAGCAAAATATATCCTAGATAAAGGGAAAAATTTTTGTTTTAAGATTAATTAACCTACTTACAGATTGAAATCCGTTATCAAACTAAACAAATTTTATTTTCAATTTTTAGACATTTCAATTTAAAGTCTACTACCAATAAAAATGTAGTCAAAATTTAAGGGACTGATGAATATATCCTCAACATTTTATTTCCATTTCTATTGATGGTTCATTTAAATGATGGAAACTTCTTATAAGTATAAATAAGAAGATGTGGTATGAGTGCCAATAAGACAACTATCCATCCAAGTCACAATGTGTAAAAAGTAAACAATTATAGGTCAAAGTACGGCCTTCAACACGGAGCCTTAGCTCACACCGAGCAACAAGCTATAAAGGGCCCCAAAAAAATGAAAAAGGCTAGGGTAAAACAATTCAAACAGGAAAACCAACGTTCTAATCTATATAAAAAAATGAGAAACGAGAAACACTTATGAACCACACCAACAAACAACAACCACTGAACAACAGGCTCCAGACTTAGGATAGGTGCATAAAATTTTTTAAAAAGTTCCTTTCCTTTCAACAAGTTATTTCATCTATCTTCTCTTTCTTTAGGAAGTTTTGACTTTGTATTTGTATCTAAATTGCATTTGAATAATTTTTGTAAATTTGTATTGTTTCTGATTACAATGTACATGTATGTAAAATCATTGAAAACCTACACAATTTATTTAATCACTGTAATTATATCACAAACTGTATTTTACAGCAAGAAAGTTCAGAGGACTCTTATGACATAGAAGGAGCAACAAGCCAACCACCAAATTATAATGATATATATCCTACTGAAAGTATGCCAATGCCAGGACCACCTTTTCAGCAGCAACCCCATGGTCACCAGGGTCAGCCATATGGACCATATCCAGCCCCTGGACCAGGATATCAACAGCCCTATAATAATCAACCACCACCATATGTAGGACAACAATCACAACCTGATATACAAGGGCCAACTTCTCATCCAGATTTACAGAGACCACTGTCACATCCAGATTTGAAAAGACCACCAACTGAGCATGAGGTGATAGAATATCCATATGGACCTGGTCCTGGTGTCTACAATCCACAAGCACCAGGAGCATACAATCCACATGAACATGCAGTTTACATGCCACATGGACCTTGGCCACATCCATATTATGGACCTCATGAACAAAATCCAAGTGAGAAAAAAGGTCCAGATGATGTTCCAGGTCCTTCAGTTCATCCTTATCCTTATTATCAACAGTTCTATCAAGGTTATCCTGGATATCCAGTCTATCCAAATTATCCTCATCCATATGATGATGGAAACCAATATCATACAAAAGGTGGACAGCATCCACAACCTCACATGGGACCATCAAATATGCCAATGGGACCAAATGATCCTTATCAACATCATGGTCACATGGGAACACCACAACCTGGACTAGGAGGACAAATTCTGCATTATCCTCCAGGTGGGCCACCAGTACACCAGGACCATACTAACGTTAAAAGCCCAATTCATAAACCTTATGTTAATACACAAGAAGATAATTCAGAAAAGACTGATGAGTATAACTCTGATCAGTCATTTAAATCAGTGGGATCTAACAAAGATGAAGGGAGAGAATTTGAATCAATGGAATCTGGCAGAGCAACTGAATGTTCTCAGGAGAGTTCATCTACCAATATAGAGGAGAAAAAAGGTATTAGAACCTTCGATGTAATTAAAAGCCATGTTCACAAACAATGTTGTGCATTTCACTATAAAAAAATAATTTCTGTTTACTTAAAGGAAAGTTTTCATTTTGTCACCTTAACAAATTGTGAGCATATGTTTTTACTTGCATAATATTTATCAAAGGATTTCTATTTAGGATTGAATTTTGTATTTTTGAAAGAAAATGATGAAAGGCTTGCTTGCTGTTATCCACATCAGTCACTCTGAAATTGACTTTTTCTGTAAAAGTTTTTTGAATCCGTTCATAACAAGAGCAATAAGGTGCTTAATTTCTTGTGGCATCAGACAAAAAAAAAAAACATTTTGTTTAATGTTTTGAATACTGAATAGGTGTCCTTTACAATTGAGTGACCTAAGACTAAGTTCAATAATTATTTAGCTTTAATTTAATGCCTTAAGAATTGAACACAGCAAATAATAAAACATTAATTTTGTATTATTACTTTGACTTGCTGTTCACGCTTTTTATTTATGGTTAATAAATAATCTGGTTGAATGCTTGTTCTTATGAAACTAATTGTATAAATGAATAAAATATCAATAATTGAATAATTGTTAGATGTAGGATACTAATTGTATATTGGATAAAATATCTGGTTGAATTGTTGTTTGAATGATATTAAAATAAAAAATCTCACCAATAAAATCTGACTACCTAAAACTTTTTATTAGGTGAGCAGTGTTACCAAACTGCTCTTAGAGATTTAATTCAGTGTTTACACCACATCTCTTTTTATTCATATTCAATCAAGTTATAAGTAGTACAGTGATAGAATAAAGCTTACAATGTATATTATCTGCTGTCTGTATGGTAAAGAAGTTGATTTGAAACTATGTCACTAGTGTAATACAGTGTGAGGTGGGTAAGGAAGTAACTTACTGTTTTTTGTTCCTGATTTTGATAATACAGAAATATAGTTGAAATTAATGTCAGGGGACATTATTTGCATTTTATCTTTTCAAATCATGAAATCTACTTAAAAGTAAACATTATCCTTACAGATACTGTTGAGGAGAGCCAACAGATCATCAAGATGATAAAAGTTTCTGACATACCTCCTGGTTCTTCAGAAGATTCCATCAGATTTTTCTTTGAAAACAAGAGAAAGTCTGGAGGTGGAGACATTGAGGATCTGGATTATGATGAAGACAGTCATTCTGCTATTATTACATTTGAAGAAGAGGATGGTAAGTAACTCTGTGTTTTTAAAAATATCATAAAAATGACACCTCATGGAAAAGAATTATATTTGAATTAAAGCTTTGAAAATTAAGGATGTCCACTGCTAAAATTCAAAATAACATTTTCATGAATGAAATCTTTTTCAAAAGAAAATGTTCAAGATTTATCAAAATGATAGACACACATTGATCTTGTTTTTCAAGATACAACCATTTAAAATCTAGAATTTTAAGTGGGAAAAGGATGTCTCTGGATTTTTTATATGCAATGTTTAATCAGAAATAATATTGAGAGTGAAATGTATTTAGAATTTTAATAAAGATGAGCCAGATTTTTAACATACTAGTGCACAAGGAAACTGTTGGCTCAGATACATGTCTTCCTACTAGGACACAATATGAAGACTTAGAACAAACTAGTCTTTGCTTTTACTCCTAGATTGAGCATGATTAGGGGAGAAGTCTTTGGTTTGACTCTGCCAGGGTTCAAACAAAATCTCCTGCACTTGTGGTAAGCACTCTACCACAAGACCAAGGAGGCATCTCAAAGTAATAAAGAAATTGAAATTGTGAGAAGAGAACATTCTGTATATTTTGTTACAGATACCACATTGTAAAATTGCATGATTGAATAATAAATCATGTAAAATTTCCATTTGGAGACAATATGTGACCTCTAGACATGCTAGATGTAATCTGATTGGTCATTAGGCTGCTTTCTCATTGACATATTCCACTTCTGTTCATAAATATTTGTAATCATATGGACACATTCAGATGTTATGTGATGAAAAAGATTTAGATAAAAACTTAACCATATTCAAATTTGTTTGAAGACGTGAGGTATTATCAATCCATAAGTGGTTCTTTATTTGCTAATAAGAACAACACTAAATAAATTAACACTGGTCTTTACCCCCTTTTAGCCAAGGTAGTTTCCAAAGATAATAAAAATTAGTTTCAAATATTTTTATTAATCCTACATCAATGTAATGTAACAATTTGTAATACATGTATTTGATATTTTTAGTTGCTGAGCGTGTTATTAGTCGATTGCCATTGCTGTTTGAGAAGAAGAAGATTGATGTTGAGATATTTTTACCACGTTCACCCACACCCGACGTAGAAGAAGATGGAAAAGCCTCAGGGAACGAAGACACAGGTGACATGCCAACTGAGTTTGTTATAGAAGTAAGGGGAATGAAACCAACCACATCTGAAGATACCATCAGATTCTATTTTGAAAGCCGCAAAGTTGCAAATGCAGACGTTGTAAAGATGGAATTCATTGAAGAGAAAGAAATGTACTTGGTCTGGTTTGAGGAGGAAAGTGGTATGTATGAATAGTACTGTGGACTTTTTATTATATCTCCCCTTTAAGAGAGGGAGATTTACTGTTTTTCCCTAATTTTTCTTTTCAATTCATACAAGCTGTTTTGGCAACTATATTATCTATTTTCATAGATTGATTATAAAACGATGCATTGCCAACCAGCCGATAACCTTTTTTTTTTTTTATCATTTTAGTATTTAGTGTTGATAGCTGATCTAAGATACATGTAGTTTCTGTTAAATTTTTTCACAACTTTTTGACTTAGGGTGATTTATATAGAGCAATTTATATTGTAAAGATACTTGTCTTTTTTGTTGAAGACATTATATTGACCTCTAAAATAAAAGCAGAAGATACCAAACAGACAATAAAAACTCATAAATCAAAGAGAAACCAAAATAAAAACCACAGCAAAAAAAGTAAAAAAGACAAAATGACAAACAACAGGCTACAAAACACTACAAAGAAAAACTAAAAACTAAAAAAATACACAAACCTGAAAAAAAAGCAGGGATGATCTTTGGTTTTATGTGTCTTATTTACTTTAACACAAAATCCCTTTTTTCAGATTTTTAAACTAAATCCTAAAATTTTTCTTTGAAATATAATGTATTTGTCACCACCCTCAAACCAACCAAAAGTCAAATACTAGAATGTCTGGTGTTCATTTTCTTGACAAAATTAATGCTATAGATGAAGGTTGGACATATGTTTTAGTCACCAGAAGAAATCCTACTTGTTTATTTTAATGTATTTGTATTAATGCTGCTCATTCCTTCAAACAACATTAAAGTTCAGTTCAACTCATTTTCCTATAGCAAACCAAATGAAAGAAAATTCTTGATGAATTGGAGTACATGAATAGTTAAGTAATGGATTGAATGTGTCTTAATGGAGAATTACATCTTGAATTGCTTCAATCATAATTTTTTATTTCATGATGAATGATACCATTTCTCCTTGTACATTTTAGCCATTGAAGCAGTAATGAGTAAAAACCTTCGAGTTGATGGGCAGACACTAAATGCAAAACGTTATGTCGCACCACCTCCACCAAAACCAGTTCCAAAGTATGATAATAAAGTGTTCATTACAAATATCAGTCCTACAACTACTAAAGATGGACTGGAGAATTTTCTGGAAGCTAAATCTAGAGGTATTCCAGAGGAGATTATATTTGGGGAGGCAGAAGGAACAGCATTAGTTACATTTGAACAACCACCAGGTAAAAATGAATAAAAGCAATATTTTTTTCACATTAGCTTTACATTCTGAAGTTTTAACCAGCCTTAATGAGACAAAAAGGAATGATGGCATATTGGAAAAATTTTCCTTTCAAAAATAGCATTACTAAAAGTAAATCTTATCTGAATTTAACTGCAGATTTTTTTTTACCTTTAAGTTTGTTGTTTGTTTGGATAAATGATCATATAAAATACATATTCTAATAAATAGCTAAACAACTATTGACTTGATACAATAAATGTATATAAATTACCTGGATTATAAACTAAAAAGCAGTATAAACAAACTTTTGAAAGTTAATTGTTTGATGTTTGATAAGTTACCACAGACAATTACAAATGTACTCCTTCCCATCATCCCCATGAAAATCATAGCACATTTCTATTGACAATAATTTAAAATTCTTAGATGATATTGCTGTTGTTGCAGTTTCATTAATGGCAGATGTTTGGTTGTTTCAGAGAAGTTCATTCACAACTTTTTGACTTGATGCAATAAAGGGGTTGACATATTGTATAAACACCTGTATGTTGTTGAAGACTGCTTACTGATTGTAAAATTATATCGTAGACATAGAGAAGTTACAGACAGCTTATGACTAATGCTACTGGTATATTATTTATACTGATTGTAAAATTATACCATAGACATAGAGAAGTTACAGACAGCTGATGGCTTTGCACTGGTATATTTATACTGATTGTAAAATTATATCGTAGACATAGAGAAGTTACAGACAGCTTATGACTAATGCTACTGGTATATTATTTATACTGATTGTAAAATTATACCATAGACATAGAGAAGTTACAGACAGCTGATGGCTTTGCACTGGTATATTTATACTGATTGTAAAATTATATCGTAGACATAGAGAAGTTACAGACACCTGATGACTTTGCAATGGTAAATTTATACTGATTGTAAAATTATATGGTAGACATAGAGAAGTTACAGACAGCTTATGACTTTGCAATGGTAAATTTATACTGATTGTAGAATTATATTTTAGACATAGAGAAGTTACAGACACCTGATGACTTTGCAATGGTAAATTTATACTGATTGTAAAGTTATATATGGTAGACATAGAGAAGTTACAGACAGCTTATGACTTGCTGCTGGTATATTATTTATACTGATTGTAAAATTATATCGTAGACGTAGACATAAGTTACAAACAGCTGATGACTGCACTGAAATATTTTTGCGTCTGTCCCAAGTCAAGAGCCTTTAGCCTTTGTTAGTCTTGTGTGTTTTTTTTTAAATTTTGGTTCATTTATATATTTTGGAGTTTAGTATGGCGTCCATTTCACTGAACTAGTATATATTATTATTTAGGGGCCAGCTGAAGCCTGCCTCAAGGTGTGGGATGTTCTTGCTGCAATGAAGATCCATTATTTTTCTGCTCTTTTGTTGGGTTGTCTCTTTGACACATTCTCAATTCAATACTGATAGTAAAATCATATTATAGATATGGAAAAGTTAAAGACAGCATGTATGAGGAGACAATTGGATGGCAGCCATCTTAGCATACACACAGTACCAATAACAGACTGTATTGTTGTCACTGGATACAAAGACAATACATCATCAGACACAATGGAATACTACTTTGACAATAAAAGGCGATCAGGGGTGGAAGGTGTAAGAGAAGTGAAGTTAGTTGAAGATGAAGGGAAATTTCTGGTGTACTTCACTGATCCTGATAGTAAGTTTGTTGTTAAGCTGCCATAAATAAACCCTTTGGTTAGTTAGGCTTGATATCATAGAGGATAAAGTAACCTTTGGTGAAGATAATATCAACACTGAAGGTATTAATCATATACAAGGGCATTTATAAAGTTATAAAAGTACTCAGGGACAAGACATTGCCAGTGAATGATAGTGTACCTCTTTTAATAATTTTTTTTAATTTCAAGGCTCTTGTAACTAAATATAAAAATAAAGTTGTTTTTAGAAAATAGTGTTCTGACATTAACAGTTTATCAATATAAAAATCTAAAGACTAAGCAAAGTTTATTATATTAGTAGTCATATCAGTACAAAATACCAACTGTTTTATTTTTCTTAAAAACATATAGTTACATGGCTTTATACACAGGAGTCTTCAAGTGATTATCAATAAAATTGATAATTGTAATAATATTATAGAATTTATTATACCAAATTAAAGAACAAATGGTTGCTCTTGTTTTAGGTGCTCTTAAGGTGTGTAACAGAGAACACAAAGTTGAAGGTCAAATACTGAAAGTACAGGTGTATTATGAATGTCTAGGTCAGGCTTCTATAGATGATGATGGGCCAAAATTCAAATCCCTTAAACCAACTGTGATACCAAACATAAATCCAAGGACAATTGAATTCCTTCTTAATTCTGACACAAATAAAGTGGCTTTTGAGAAACAGCTTTCAAGATACTATGCAGTTGTTGAATGGCCAGATATCAAAGAGATAAAGGACAAGCTTGAGGTCAACTGTACTTTAACTGAAGATGTCAAGGACTGCAGAAAATTAGCCAAGACCTGGGCTAAAACAGTGGCAACAGAAGCTGGGAAATTTTTCAACATGTTGACTGTGAAAGAAATCCAAACCTTGCAGGAAGCTTGGGAGGATGTAATAAAACATTTAAGAGAAATCAGTATTTCTAATCCTGAAAGTGTAGCCATCAGAGTTGTCAAAGAGGACTGTAAGATAGTTATCATAGGCCATAAGATTCCTGTTGATGAGGTAGCAGAAAAAGTTGACAGTATAATGAAAGATGTTGCTGCTGAGCACGATAGGAAAAAACTTCAAGTTACAGAAGAAGTTAGTCTTAAACACTTTCACCTTCTTGTTTTACTGTATTTACATTTTTTGGATAAAATGAAAAAGGAATTTGAAGGACTTTCTGTTAACGTAAATATGAAAAAGCATATAATGATTTTCACAGGAATGTCAAGTCATGTTAATGCAGCTAAGGTTAAGATGTTTGAACAGATACAGGAAATAACTGGTGCAACTGCTGGGAAATTTTCTGTTGGATATATAGAATTTTTGAAAATACCAGAGGTGAAATCATATGTAGGTCAGCAAATGAAGCAGGAGGGAGTTTTAGGGGTTTGGAATGTGGAAGAGGGCAATGTTATTACCATGTATTCCTTGTCCGATGAAGGTGCGGTGACTGCTTGTGATGTGCTAAAGAAATCAGTCATTGAAGCTCCAATAGATCTTGATGACAAACAGTGTGCTTTGATAGGTTCTGACATATGGAATAAGGAAATCAAGACTGTAGAAATGGAATACCAGAAAGCTTTGGTTAAAATTGTATCGGCTGATGCAAAAACTATTGTTATTTATCAGACATCAGCTGAAGATGAAGGAATCGTGAAAGAAAAAGTCATGGACATCTTTTACCACCATGCTATATCTGAGGAAAAGATACAGCTGCCAAGTTCAGAGTTGAGATTATTACAAGAACAGTACCAAACAGAAATAAATACTCTTAAACAAGAGTTTGCAAAAGATCATGTGACACTGCAAATAGATAATATCCGTGTTTTTATTCAAGGAAATTCAAAAGGAGTCAAAGACGCTAAGCAGAAGATTGATGATATACTCAGATCTATTTATAGAAAGAAATACACCATGAAAAAAGCAGGCATTGTGCGACATTTGACAAGTGAACAAGGACAAGCCAAAATCAGTCAAGTGGAAAAAAGAAACAAAGTTGTTGTGCAATTACAGACAGGTGAGGATAGTGATGATGAGGAGAATAGAGGTCCATCCCAGCCAATTTCACCAAGAAAAATGTACACAGAGACAGCTATGTGTACCACACCAACAGGACAGACAATTATTACAGTTGTTGGTGATATTACAGAACTTGATGTTGATGTTATTGTAAATGCTGCCAATAAAGAACTGCAACATGTTGGAGGATTAGCTAAAGTTATTGTTGACAAAGGTAAGGTACAGCTATTGATAGTTACACAAATTGAAAAATATCATCTGTAAAAATATTAGAATTGACAACAGCAGATCAATGCATACTTTAATTGTGTTTGCATTTTACAATCTTTTGTTTTTTACTGGAAAAGATTGCATTGATGCAATCAAAATTTTAACCCATATATGGCTGGTGTGATTGTTATCGATTTTGCAGACTTTATCACTTCTTTTGAGATAGAAAAAAACCATAGTGCACTGAGCACAAGGTTCTGTACATCCTATCCATGAAAAGTTCAAGAAATGTATCAATGAAATATATACTCAGATATTCAAGTTACAATATGGTGTGTATGTGTATAACCATACTTGTCAAGCAAATTACAGAAAACTGGCATGGTGCATAAATCTAGTATCTGTTCTAAAAACTTCAATAATGTCATATTCTTAAAGTAATATCTAATATTGGAGTTACATGTATCCTCCTTTGTCCATAATTGTATTTCAACCAATTCATAGTATTACCTTCGAATGCTTACATGGCTTAATTACAAAAAAAAATCAATCTTTATCTTTCAGTACTCACAAGCACTTAATTGATTATTAAGAAAGTGAAAGAATGTAGAACACATTTTGCAAATATAAAAGAAAGTTGAGAATTATTATTTTCTTATGTCAAGATCAATTGTTTTGAGGAAAAAATGATACAGTCTGAGTGTCACATATTTCTAAACTTCTAAATATTAACATGATTAAGAATGTTTTGATATTCGGTATAATTTGCTGTTGAACAGTATGACTATGAGGGATTTTCAATTCTGCTGGACAGTATCTTCACATTTTATTGCAAACCAAATGAAACTTTTCCGCAGATTCATCTATTGGTCAATCTATTTAAATTTTGTCAGTTCTATTGTCCCATTGAATAAATACAATAGCTATTGTTCTCTGTGTAGTTTATTCACTTGGACCTTTAAATTTCTTCTAAGAGAAATCCATCACTCATTGATTAATTTACCTGAGTAAAAAAATACATGTTTCATGTGATGTTGTATTTATTCAATATCAATAACATATTTTCAAACTGTTCAATATAAACACTGATTTAATCATAAAAAGTTGATTTCAGACAAAAATTGTAGCATTGTTCCTATTGAAATTTTGCATTTTTTTTTGTATAGTTACATTTAAGAAGGCCTTATTTTAAACATTGTCATTTTCCAGTTTTAATTTGTCAAACACAAAAAAAAAAACAAATTTCAATAGGAACAATGTTAAAAATTTTGTCAGAAATCAACTTTTTATGATTAAATCAGTGTTTTTATTGAACAGATTGAAAATATGTTATTGATATTGAATAAATACAACACCACATGCATTTTTTGAGTTAAAACATGTATTTTCATCTATTTAGAAGATATTTTTTTTACTCAGGTAAATTAATCAATGAGTGATGGATTTCTCTTAGAAGAAATTTAAAGGTCCCAGTGAATAAACTACACAGAGAACATCAGTTATTGTATTTATTCAATGGGACAATAGAACTGACAAAAGTTTAAATAGATTGAACAATAGGAGATGAATCTGTGGAAAAGTTTCATTTGGATCACAATAAAATACTTTCAATTTACCCACAGCATGGATTTTTTTATTACAATTTACATAGCTTCTGTATTCAAGAATGATTTGATATTTAATATTCTGGAACTTTATTATCTGGAGATGTATCGTGTACCTGACTTTCAGATATGTCACACTGTTGCATTGTGTTTGACCATACTTTTTACTGAGCATGGAATTTTTCATCCATGTAATAAAAAGTGGGGGCATTCTTTGAACATCATTGCATGCAATTTCTTGTTCAAAATTGCACTTGGTAGCATAACATGTTACTCATAAAGTTATCTAATGAAGGAAAAGATCATCACAAGATATTTATGCATGTAATCTCTGTAGAGATGCAGGCATAGGTCCTTTCAAAATACAGATTTAACTATTGAGTTGAAAATTGAAAACAGTAAGAGAAAGGTAGTTCTCTGCCATTATCCACAATTGAAATGTTTTTGAATACTAAAGCATGTTTCTATGGCTCACCTAGCTTGCACTCAGTCTTTGGGAGTTACAAGCTATATGGAAACAGAAGACATGTTTATTTTTGCTTTCCAAAAAAAAATATATTGTTCTTGTTTGTACATACATTGTAACATTGTAACATATATAGACACAGCTACAAAGTGCCTCTGTCCCAGGTATACCATTGTGAAACATTTAGAAAAAAGTCTTTTACCATATAATCATATAAATAAGTGTACTTATTACTGGTCTTGATTTAGTTCAGTAATTTTGATATTTTCTTTAATTACTTAATCCAACAGGTGGCAAAAGCATTCAGAAGGAATGTGATGATTATGTTAGCATGAAAAACAAGTACAAGAAAATGTATGAAGGAGAAATCTTCTGTAGTTCCCCTGGTAAATTAAACTGCAAGATGATTTCTCATGCAGTTGGACCTGTATGGCAAGGAGGTGGTCACAGGGAAGAGGAATATCTTGGTGAATGCATACAAGCCTCATTGGAAAAAACAGAGGACAGAAAATACAAAAGTATAGCCTTCCCAGCTTTGTGTGCTGGAGTGTTTGGATACCCAGTGAAGAAGGCTACAAAAGTAATTATAGAAAGCATTAGAGATTATATCAGGGAAAATGGAAGGGACACTGTTATTCAAAGAATATATGTATGTGATGTGAAGGAGGAAACAGTTGATGACTTTATATCTGCATTGGAGAGATTCTTTGGACCAGGTAGTGTTCAGAAGCAGAGAGGCAGATCTGGATTTGTTAGTAGTCCACAAAGGATGAGACATGGTATGAATGATTATTATTCTTATGATGTTGATACTTATACTTAGAAAACTGCTGCACCTTATTTAAATCCTTTTGTAAGTTCCCACTTTTGTTCATATTTGAAAAAAAAACCTGAATTGCAATTTAAGTTATTAAGTGAAACAGCTTATTTAAGATCTCAACAGCTATAAACTATGTAAATAACTTCAGGGAAAATTTGAATTAAAATTGACTGATTACAAGAGCATTTACATTACTGTGCTTATCATAGACACATTGCTGTTTACAATACCAATGGGTCAACACACATTTTGTTGACATTGCGATGAAAATAGCAGAAGAAAGACTTAACGATTCTACATCTCATTGGTGTCGGCATTGTCAGTATTAGGTTCAGTCTGTGGTTAAAGTTTTTTGTAGACATCAATAACTCTGTCAATCTTTCATGAAATTTTATGAAACATGGACAGAAGATTCTTCATGATTTAAAGACAGTATATCCATTTCAAAAATTGAAGATATTTATTTCATTTTTCAAAACTTTACTGTAACTTTGACAAAATCTTTTTTGTGATGAAGAGATGACATCTGAATCAAAACTTTGAGATTCATGCACCATGCACAATGTCATTTTAACTGGATTTCCAAAGAAAAATATTGGTTATTAATTTTGTGATGTATGGGGGGCGGCCAGGCACCTGCCAAACAGTTACAGTGCAATAACTTGAAAACACTTTGACGAAATCCTTTCAAATTTAGATATGTTGTTCCCTGTGACTAAAAGAAGTTCAAGATTGATTTTCATGATTTTAGCTTTTATCGTTGTTTAGTTGTAGACCTTTAAGTAGCGAAAAGTGAAACTTAGAGCATTGTCTGTGCAATAACTTGAAAACACTTTGACAAAATCTTTTCAAATTTAGATATGTTGTTTCCTGTGACTAAATGAAGGTCAATTTCAATTTTCACAATTTTAGCTTTTATCATTGTTGAGTTGTAGATCTTTAAGTTGTCGAAAAGTGATACTTAGATTGATTTTGGCCTTTCCATTTCTGAACCCTGCAAAAATTCATTTATTTTTTTTACTTGATCCTATTTTGGGGTCCAGATTTGCAAATATCATTTCATGCAGGAAAATTCGGTTTGCTGTCAATCTAACAGCCTCTTGTTCATTATTTATACTGCATACAGCATGTACAGTCTAAGGTTAAATTCTTCAGACATCAATAACTTTGTTAAACCTTCATTGAATGTTACGAAACTTGGACAGAATTATCTTCATAATTGAGAAATAGCTTTGTTAAAGAACAAAATTAGATTTATTTTTATTTTTCCATGAATTATTGATAAATCAAATGGACTTATTGTTTTGGTAGTTAACATTATAAAGCAATGGCAGGCAAGACACAAGATTCTGTGGAACCCTTTAGGATTTTCTTTTCATTGAATTGATTAACTGGTAAAATTTTTACTAGATTGCTAGAGACATTTATTTGCATATGAGAAGGTTTAGTGTGAGGATCCTTATGGAATGTCCTCAAAACTTACACATACAACATTTAAATCTAAGGGAGTAAAGTGAATGACCTGGTTTTAAACCTATTTGGAAAAGTAGAAAAGCTTATCATCCTATTTGATATGAAATATCCCATTTGAAATATGTATCATATAAATGGCATTTGTCATAAACATTGTTTCAATCAGTATGTAAATTGTTTTGCTGCAGTTTTAAAAAGTGTTTGGTAATGTGAAAGGACAAAGCCTCAACGATAAAGTACAGTAGATAGAGAATTTATGGTGGTAATGGTTTCATATAGTATTGTTTGATACATGCTGTAATATAAAACAACATTACAACATTTTGCATAGATGTATTTGAAAAAAAGTACAATATGATCTGTTGAGTACCCATATTTTAAATCGGTAGATTTAGACTCCGTCGGTGAGTCCGAAAAACATTACAAAGTTATATTTTATCACTTATTATTAATAATTTCACAGTGTCTGAAGAGTATGCAGCAGGTTCTTCTGGCAAGAGACAGTCACCAGCTAGCCCATCCAGCCGTATATCAGTAACACTTGTCAAAGGCCAGATTGCTACTCAAGAGGTTATTTATACATTTTCTGAAATACTAGATTTCAAAATTGTTAACTTTTGTTTACCCATTGCAGTTGTCACTTTCTGAAATGACAGTGACAATTGAATTTTTTTATTTTGGCTACAGGTTTAGTAAAGGGTCCAGAATAACAAACAATGAGTCATATATAATATATTTTTATTTTTACAATTTACTTATTTCATTTACTTAAATATTAGATGTTAATCAATTATTTCAAAATTAATCAGGTTATAATTTGTTTAACCTATTTTTATTTTACTTATATATTATGTTTGAAAAATTATATTGTAATTATTCTGATCATTTTGGGATTCGTGATTGGCTATTAAAGTATATGTTTGTTGTTTGTTTGTTTGTTTGGTATTTAATACATGTACCAGTAAACAGAATAGAATGACAGGTTGTATATTAGGTCTAGGTGTCAAATAAAGGGAGGAAGCATCAATTTATTTACTTTTTTCAGTATGTACATTACATCATGTGGATAAAAATTAATGCTATTAACAGTTCAGATTGAAGTAGACAGCAAACTTCTATGAATCCATCATCCAATCACTTTTGTGAGATAATTCTGTTTTTAGAAACAAGTATTTGTCAATTGGTTGTTTATTTATGCCATGTATTTTAGGGAAATAATAAAAAAACATTTCATTTAGGTTGATGTAATAGTTAACACAACATCCACAAGTCTTCAGTTGAACCAAGGAGCCGTGTCACAGTCCCTATTGAAAATGGGTGGTCCAGGAATACAGGCAGAGTGCAGCCAGAAATATTCCAACGGTATACAGCCTGGAGAGGTGGCTGAAACTTCAGGGGGCAAGTTAGAGTGTAAAAAGATTTGTCATGGTGCCCTGCCTGGCTATAATGGTGGAACAGCTATGAAGGTTAAAACAATATAATAATTGTAACTTGTTCATAAACCATCAAGTACAAGGTTAGGATATGTTGTGTTTCATTATTATACCTCCACTAGTTGTGAGGGCTATATTGCAATCACTTTTTTAGTTTGTAAAGGTTTTCTCAGGAACTGCTGAACAAAATGACTTCCTATTTGGTCATCATCTTGTAAGTGATGTGTTGTAAATTATGAATGCTCTTTAGATCTGTCACACACCAACATACTTTGAATTACAAGTGATGGTATGCTTAGCATGATAATGCATGCAACTTCTTGTCAAATCCTAAATTATAAAACATCCGGTGAGAACATACTGAAATTATTTGTCATAGTGCTTTACATGGCTATAATAATGGAACAGCTATGAAAGTACACATTTAATATGTAACTTGTTCAAAAAACATCAGATGAATGACTAAAGGGGGTAAAATGATTTTTCTTGTGCTTTGCTTGGCAATATTGGAGCTCAGAATATTGACATTCATGTTTTGTATCTAGTTCAAAGCTCCACAGATATAATGGTTTTACCACTATTAAGGTAATCATATGCATTTAACTTGGTTCAAAGATATTAAGAAAATTACTGAAATATGAAAAAGAGATGTGAGACATATGTAAATGAGGTAGCCGTACAGTCTCAAAATAAAGACATGTGTCTATACAAATGTGAAGTCTGAATTCATTCCAAGTCTAAAAAGGCTGTATGAAAATATTAAACAGAGATAATCCTAAATCTGCCATAATCTCAAATAACAAATAGCAAAAAGATATGAAAAAAGACAACCACTAACCAGATTTCTGATGTGAGTGATGTTTGAAATAAATATCACTATGCCTGATTCCAAAACCTAGATGACTCTAGTGTTTCGTTGTAGTTAGAACAATTAATAGTTATTAAAAATTACAGTATTTTAATGTTCTATCTGAAATTACTTTTCTTAGTACCGGTAGGTGTTTTTATGTCAAATTAATATGATGATTCAAAATTTCAACCAATATTCGTATTTAATCTTTCAGTATTGAACTGTTATCTCTTTAATTACAACCTTATACTGCAAATTCGCTAATATTGATGAACTGCAGTTGACAAAATATTAGCCGTATGTTTCCTGGTCCAAATTAGTAATTTAATACTGATAAATTAGGTATAACTTTCTTTGTAGTCAGATAAAAAACAGTAGGAAACTAAGGAAATTAACATAGACCAGGCCTTGCGGTCATACAAATTTTGAGTACAATAAAGTTATATGACTAAGCCATGTTTCCATCTATCTATTATAAAATGGTTGCACTAAGTAGGATTTTATATTTATTTTGAGATGTTGTATAAATTTTATAGTTGCTATTTTTTCCACTACTTATTACTACAAGTGATGCTTTCCATAATGTCACTGAACTTTTAATAACTATATTTTATCAAACCCCTAGATTATGGAAACCTTTATGAAGAATTGCTTAAAGACTGCTGATGACAATGGATTTGTTTCTGTTGCCTTCCCTGCCCTGGGAACAGGAAATCTGGGATATCCTAAAAACCAAGTGGCTAAGAATATGTTCTCCTGTGTAGACAAATTCTCCAGTAGTCATCCTACATCATCTGTTTGTGATGTTAGATTTGTAGTATATGACAAGGATTACCCTACTATCAAGGTCAGTATTCAGTATTGATTGATTCATCTTAATTACTGCACATATTTGATGTTTTTTGCTGTGAACTTGCACTGAGTGGTTTACACTTGTGTATGTTTTAGGTTGAGAAGAAATCTTAGAAACTTGAATGAAGAAAATATATTAAGATATCAGAAAAAACCCTTGATTTCAGGATACAAAAATGTTTATAAAAATAAGATGTGGTATGATTTCTGATGAGACAACTCTCCACCAGAGACCAAATTGTTCGTTTGTTTGTAACTTCCAAATTTTATCCATCTCTTAGTATTTATTTTCTTTTAAAGGCTTTTGAGGAAGAACAAAGAAAAAGGCAGAGTGGTGAATATGTCAGTAGGCAGACAAGAAATCTTGGTCCTGATGGTACTACAGATCAAGGTAGTTCTAGTTTTAGCAAATGTAAAAATCATTGTAAAAAGAGTGATGATAGTCATTGTTTTTTTTCCCTAATTTATACTAAACAATGTGTGACTTGCTTCTAATCATTCAGTACTTGGTTAAATATAACTTGAATGTACAATTCATTTCTTATTCTCAGATTTTTTTTATTGTGATACCATTAAAAATGCTGGTAATAATATAAAGATCACTAAACATGCTAAATGAGAAGACAATATTCATGAAAAAATAAAACAATATAAATCTATCATGCTTAGCTCATTTTAACATGGGTAGGCATTTTATTGGTCAATATTTTTATACCTTTTGTTAGTAAGGTGTAAAATGTTGACAAATGTAATGCCTTCTCATGTTAAATTGAAGATTGAGAAAGTCATGATAGAACCATTTCAATTCTTATAATTGGAAGATAACCATTTTGATTTTTTAAGCAAAAAACTTATAGAAAACCAATCTTTTTACGATTAGAATTTGAACAGATTTATATAAACTTCTTTTTAGAATGATATTATTTAATTTCTTAGTGAGCAACACTAACACAATTGTCCATTTTGATCTCTAGCATAGTTCAAAATACAACTATCATTGCAATTTAAATGTGACATCAATCATTTGCATCCCATGTTCTATTGTAATTAGAACATGGCTTTGTTTACAAAAAGAAATCAGAATGTCATATTGGATGTGCTATCATCATCATGAAAAAGTTCTGTAACTGTTTAACTGGTAATACGCTTATCCACTTTTGATAGATGAACAATTTAGATACTCAACAATCCACATACTTTTAAATTTGCGAGTTTTTACTAAGGTATGACCATGAAGGTGTAGTCTCATCAATTTTAAACTTAATACAACTGTTCATTATGATGTGAACTTTCTAAATTATATACCAAACTATGGTTTTTACCCCCATTAAAGTTTTCTGAACATAGAAATGTTGTTTTTTGAAACCAGTAGTACTTTCTCAGGTTAAAGTTTTTTATTAAGGTAGTTGAAGGTTTGGTAAGATTAACTTGAAACTTAGTTCACTTGTTTATTTTGATGTGAACTTTTTGAATTTTATGCCTAATTACAGTTTTGATCCATGTTTCATGGTACACTGAACAAAGGAAAATAATACTGCCAGTGGGATATTGTGTCCTGTGGACGCATATTCCTATTATTGTCCCCCCGCGTAACACGTTGCGGGGGACATGGAAATACCGGGCGTCCGTCCGTCCGTGTGTCAATGCATCCGGTCTTGTTAGCACTCTCACAGGTACAATTCTTGCCAGATTTTTATAAAACTTATACTATAGGTTAATATCAGCAATATCTCGGACAAGTTCTATAATGGGGACAATCGACTTTTTTTAAAGAGTTATGCTCTTGGAAATATTAAATTTATGGAAAATGGCCTCGTTAGCGCTCTCACGGTACAATTCTTGCCAGGTTTTTATTAAACTTATACTATAGGTTAATATCAGCAATATCTCGGACAAGTTCTATAATGGTGGACTATCGACTTTTTTTTAAAGAGTTATGCCCCTTGGAAATATTAAATTTATGTAAATGGCCTCGTTAGCGCTCTCACAGGTACAATTCTTGCCAGATTTTTATTAAACTTATACTATAGGTTAATATTAGCAATATCTCGAACAAGTTCTATAATGGTGGACGATCGACTTTTTTTTAAAGAGTTATGCCCCTTGGAAATATAAAATATGTGCAACACGGGGACATTGGAACTCTGTTCTTTTATTTATATTTTGTAGATATTTTATTTTGCATTCCTTCATACAGATATGGCTTTTTAACAGAAATTTGTTAGCTTTGAAAAGTTTTTTGGATAAATCATTCTATAATTTTACAAAAATTATCCTTACGAAAGAAAAAGGAATGATATTGATTCTAAGAATTGTTTGTCAATTAATTTTCAATAAGAGCAAAACTAAATTAACTTTATAGAAATATAAACACAATTTATTTATTTGTGAACCCTATACGTTATAAACTGTTTGTTAACAGTTCATTGATATCTATTTATAGATCAAGGAGCATCAGGTGGGTGGCAGCAGAGAGCTTTAGCTGACAATAGACAGGCTAGTGTTGACATTGGAGATTTTACCTTGAAAGTTTACCAAGGGGACTTAACTGAGGCCACTGTTGATGTTATTGTTAATGGTACTAACAAAGAACTAGACTTGACAAGAGGTGAATCTTTTTGTCTTGATGAATAATTAATTTTTTGTTGCAGACCTGCCAACTATCCCGATTTTGGCGGTATCATCCCGATTTTCATGCCTCAACCCGAATCCTGATATCGGGATCGTAAAACAAGTCAAAATCCCGATTTTCTTAAAATATACCCGAAAAAATTATTGGTTACCGATTTTGAAGTTTTTCTGATCAATTTCTATAAATCTATAATTTTACCTGGCAACACATTTATGACAAGTTTACGACCCTACGCTAATCAACAGTCACATCAGGTGTCATAATTTGTTGTTACATGTAATCTGCTTATCTGATGGGTCATAACAATCCTCAAAATTAATTAATTTGTAAACAGAATTGGTCAGTCGGCATTTCAATTTTAATCAATTTATCATACGATCACAATTTGCAACGTTTACTGTAGTTTCATAACAAAATTGTAATTACTGTAAATTCAGAAATTATTGCAATGTTTTTATTCGACAGGGTTATAATCGCAATAATTTAAACTCGCATTTTGAAATTTTTTATATGAATTAAACAGGATTTTTCTCAATATCGCAAAAATTGAAATCGCATTTTAGTCTAAAATGACAAAATCGCAATAATAAATGCACGCAATAATTTCTGAATTTACAGTAAATGAAAGACAAAAACTGTAATAAACTCATTAGAAAACAGCGTTTATCTTGAAATCCTTTAAAATTTTAGAAATCAGACTTGTTTCTGTCCAGTTCTGATTTAAAATCGATGCCATTTTGTATTCATTTCTACGGTGTATAAGCCTCCGCCGTTAAGAGCACCTCTGAACACAAAGAAAGATAACTCAGATTTTATCCATTTTCTCATTAATACTGAAGACTAACTCAAAATCTGTCTTCATCCTTCTAACTTTAGGACATTTAGGTTTAGGTCTTTTGAGTTATGGTGCAAAGATAAGGTCTTTGGAGGGGGAAAAGGGAGGGGGTCTTCACTTTGTATCCTTTATTTTTTTAGCCCATTTTTATATGACTGCAAAAAAAATTTGCTGTTGTATATTGGTATCACGTCATCGTCGGCGGCGTCAGCGTCATCCGAAGACATTTGGTTTCCGGACAATAACTTTAGTATAAGTAAATAGAAATCTATGAAATTTAAACACAAGGTTTAAAACCACTAAAGGAAGGTTAGGATTGATTTTGGGGTTATGGTCCCAACAGTTTAGGAATTAGGGGCCAAAAAGGGGCCCCAATAAGCATTTTTCTAGTTTCCAGACAATAACTTGTGGAACAGTGTATGGATCTCTCTGAAATTATACCACAAGTTTCCATACCACAAAGGGATGGTTAGGATTGGCTTTGGGGGGTTATGGCTCAAACCGTTTAGGAATTAGGGGCAAAAAAGGGGGGAAAACAAGGGTTTCCTGGTTAATGGACAATTACTTAAGTATTGGTCTTTGAATCTCTATGAAATAGATATTGGACCATTAAGCATTATATAAGGGATAGCATTCCATTGATTCATGATATTTTACAGTATATAGAAGAGAACAATATTTTGGGATTTTGATTTTGAGAAAGCTTTGATTCTTTATGTTGGGACTTTTTGCTATAAGTATTACAATTTTTCATGCTATTAGTATTACAATTTTTTTCACATGCTGAATTTAACTGTGTATTTGGTTGTTGGACCCATTTTCTAATTGGTCCAAATTTTGGTCCTAAGGCTATAAAATTTGTTTTGTTTGATTTAATAAAAATAAAATAAAATTTAAAAGATAATAATTACAATGTTATATTTGAATTACATCCCTTACATTGCTTTTAAATTATGTAAAGTTGTCAGCTAGTTCTAGTATGAATTATTTTTTAGCTGTTTCTAGAAACATCAAATACTGTGATGGAAGTATATATAATATAATAATAGTGTATATCAAAGGGTTCAGTGGTAATAAATTTTCATATTCAGAATTGTTTATTTGTGATTAATATCATTTGTTTGGGGTTTTTTAAGCATCAAGAGTTACCTCCCTTACAATGGTTTTGTTATAAAGAAATGTATTGTCTTGAGGTGATTAGCTGTCAATTTATTTTTAGAAGTTACAATTAAATGCTGATGAAGGTATATTAATTTTAGCCATGATTATGTATGTCATTTTCTCTTCAATACAATACTTTTATGATGTATTTAAATGGGTTTTTATGTGTGCAAACTCCATTCGAATTTTGAATTGAGATTATGACCATATCTTGAGGGAAAGAATTTTTTGGAAAAAGGGGGGAGGTTAAAAAAAAATTTGGGGGTAAAAAATTGAGGGTATGGGGACAGTTTTTCTTCAAGATTTAAAAAATTGTCAATTTTCCAAAGACAAATTGTGTGTCACAATTGCTTATTCTTTGTATATTGTCTGGAAACAGGTTTACAAAGTATTGCGCAACAGCACAGTGTATTGCACAAAAGCAAGAAATTCAATATAAATTCAAATCATATAACCAATTCTAAGTTCTTTGACTACAGTTATTCTGTGTCAGAAACCTATTATATGTCAGATATTTATTTTCAATCCAAATTCAGACCTGTATCAAGCGCGAATATTGTGTCCATTTTTGCCCCAACTGTTCAGGGTTGGACCTCTACGGTCGTATCCAGCTGCGCTTGGCGAAGCAATTTATTCTCTATTAAGTTATTTTGCCAATTAATAAGTACAAGAATCATGCAAATAAAAGAAATCAAGGCTTATTAGCTCATCATCAGTACACCAAAAGAAAAAGAAGAGATATGAGACTATTTCAAGAGTAAAAAACAGTGCACACAGAAACGCCGTAAAAATTGTAACCCTTAAAAATCTGGTCGCGCACTAAATCCCCCATGGAGATTTTCAAAAGTTAGCAGGTCTGTTGTTGTTTTCTTATTTTCTAACTTCTTAACAATGTTGATGATGCTAGTATGAGTACATATTGTTTGTGTATACAAGTTTGTGTTTTTTTGATTTTACAATTCTGGTTTGTTGTGATGTTCAATTAGTTATAAAACTATTTTAAGCCAAATTTGTGAAATTATTGAATTCTGAACTGTACTACAAATAAATAGTTAATTTAATCATAGCACAAACTGCTTTTCCTGTGTATACGTTAGTCAAAGATAGCACTGAAATTTGACAGGCTTTATTGGGAATGGCTTGGAACGTGTGATATTAGAGAACAATTCCTTATAAAAAATATAGAAATTGCTGACTCAGACTTGTGGTGACAAGTTTCTGTTTCAAAATAGATCCGTTTCCCAGTGGGAAAAATGATCCTACATCCCCAGCAAATCCTTAAAAAAGGGTTGTCAAGACGTCAAAGCAATCGAGACTATGTAAATGTATGTATCAAGAGAAACCAAGAAAGTACTAAGAATAAGATAAAATTTTAGTGCTTGCATAAAATTGTAAATGATATCTATGTTTCATTCTTAAAAGACCATTTTGATATCTTACAGGTGGTGTGTCTCAAGCTATTCTCAAGAAAGGAGGAAGAGAACTGTCACAGCTATTGTCAGTTCCTGCAGCTAGTAAGTTATTGGTCTTTGATATCTGACCTTTTGTTTATTTGTGTGGTAAAAACTTATCACTGGTTACAATTCAGTTGACTCTTGCAGAATATACTGCTGATTCTAATGAAAAACTATACTTTCTAGTCGTTGTATTCCCAGGTATGTTCAGGATTGCATATCAAGTCTGTTTCACTGAGCCTGGACCAATATTACTGCTTCATTTTCTGAATGTCTTATATATTGTTCGATCACCTAATAGTTTTTTTAACAGACGCCAAATTAATACACAAAATCAAAGGTTTTTGATTATTTAGCTTGTGATCTTGCATCAAAAATATAAAACTTGACCAACACTTGTAAGTACAGGTAATAATAACATTTGTGATGATATATAACATGGTTGTATTATAGATATATATTTATTTGCTCTTAGCTACTTGTGTAAATATTTTCATTTACCCAATAAGGGGTGTTTCTAAGATAGGAAGCTTATACATAAGATAGAAAGAAAGAAAGAATGTCTGTTTTGAAAATTGATTCCTTTCTTTGATTGAATACCAAACAATATTCAGTAACAGCAACCAAGCTTCTGTGTAATATACATAGTACAATAACAGTAAAAATCTATAAGAAAAATATTTTCCATGGTGCTTTATTTTGGTACTCTTTCTGTAATGTCCAGTTATTTTAGAAACAACATCTGTATAATAAAAAATCAATTACTAGGAATTGAAATAATGCTTTTGGTGTAATCAGCAGAAAAATTACCTATATTTTCAATAATTTAGCATTGTTTTCCTTTATATAGAGAAAGAAATGAAGAGGGAAGGTGTTGCCACAACAACAGCAGGAAGTAATTTCAATTGTGACTTTATCATACATATCAATATGGAGGACAGTCATGTGGACCTAAAGGATAAATTTAAAATTGTCCTGGAAAAAGTTGATGAATTGAACAAGAAAACAGTAGCATTGCCAGCCTTAGGTAAAGTATCAATCATCAGGAGTTACAAACAGATTACATACAACTTAAAATGTATTTAAAACTTGTTTAAAAAGGAGATTTCATTTAGATAAAGCAAACAAAAAACAATCACTAGAAACTCGAGAAGTGACTAAGACTGTATAAAGTATAAGGACCAATAGTAATCAAATTATCTCTATTTACAAAAATCGTCTGTTTTAACATGGTAAAGCTTAAGGCAATCATAACTCACATGTAAAATTTACAAATGTAACATTAAAGTTGTCTTTCCTATTTTAAACTGTTAAATTGTAATCTCAACATTACAGATGTGTACATTTTTGTCTAATTCATTTATTTGCTCTCTGCTGCTCAGAACTTTGTTTGCCGATTTCATAGACATGGGATGTTGTAACTAAAATATGTTATATTTGAGACGGATTTTATGGTTAACTGAACATAGAAATGTGATAGGGCAAACAGGGTGCTGTGTCCTATGGTACCATTTGGAGATGATACATTTATATGTTTAAGAAAAGTGGTTGATAAACCCCATCCCCTGCCAAACATTGCATCCATCCTACTAAAAATGGAAACACAATATTCTATCAAGGAATTTTGAAAAATCATTGGAAGAACCTATTGCTACCACACTTTGGTTAAATGAGACATTTATCCTCTATATATAAGAATAACAGTTCAAACTTCCATATGCACTCAAGAATGCCTACCCCTGTTACTTAAGTAGAAAAAAATGGACTATAAAGTCTGAAAAATTCATAAAAAGGACCAATTGCTACCATATTTTTGTAACATGATACATTTATGATCTGCTTGAAGAATACAGTTGATGGCCTACTGTCCACATCCACTTTCAAACTTGATTGCCACATTGTCTGAAAATAGAATATTGGACAAATAATTTATAACAATGAATGTCTCAAAACTAATGATATTAATTTTCGATTAAACAATAAATTTATGTTTTTTTTTTTTTAAAGATTTATGGTTGATGACTCAATCAGCTTTCAATCATTACAACCTCTAGACTCAAGACAGGAATATGGTTAAAATGTTCAATAATTAATTGATTGGAAAATTAAAGGGGCATTAGCAATAAGACTAAAATTAAAATATGATTTTTTTTCAAACATTTATAAAAGTGGAATATAGAAATGATATTTCCCTATTAGCTTTCCATTTGGTTCAATTTCATCAAAATAAGCTAAAAACATCGCTGATGTATTATTGGCTTGCAAGTCAATAATTCAACCTCATTTGAATCTGTATTGAAATTCATGCAACCTTTAATTTGACCTTAGTGGAGATGGGTTACACATGTGTTTAGCATGTTCATTCACTAAAAAGAAAAGAATGTCAACATTTAAAAGTGAAACAAGTTAGACACCAGGAATAACCATTTCGTTGATTGATCCGGTCCACAAAAAATCATTCTTTAATTATGCAGGTAAAATGTTGATGTACATATATTTTAATCTATAACATGAAATCAAACAGATTTATACAAATAGTCATTATTTGATTGCACGTGCTTGCCTGTCTATTTATATTTATCTTTATCTTTTATATTGGGTTATATGACCGTCTGCAGTCTTCGGAGGTCATCTCTATGGATAATTAGATGGCATCTAGTCTAAAATAAGCAGAAGATGCTCATACTTATAATGTGTCCATGCATTGTTAATTGTTTTTTTTTTTTACTTTTTGTAATTTGAAAGAGCATAGACCCAAGTGACTAAAACAATGTCTGTAGAGCTTCTAGGTACTTATGAGTTAAAACATTTAATTTTTTAACTCTCTTGGATTTTAGTATTTGCTAAATTAAAGTTTATAATGTACAATTTTTGATGATTTACAGGAGCAGGAATAAGCTATTCAATAGACAAGGTTGCAGAGAATCTGTTTGAAGCTTTGGTCAGTTTTCAGAGGAAGACTACAGATATCTCTGAAGTTCATGTAGTAATTTATGAGAAGGAAAAAGTATCTCAATTCCTGGCAGCCATGCAGAACTGCTTACAGTCACAGAGTAACCAATCACAAGGACTGTTCAGTAAATTTAAAGGAATGTTTGGATATGGTAATATCAGATCTCTATTATGTAGTTTATTGGGATTTAAAAATACATTTTAGTAAAAAAAAAAAAAAAATGAATGAAAATATTCAAAATTGAACATAAAATATTATATTTCAGTGCTTCATGTCTTCTTCTAATATATATAAAAATAAGGAGATGTGGAATGATTGCCAATGAGACAAGTGTCCACAGGAGTTTAAATGAAGTAAATGTAAGAAATTATAGGCACCCATACAGCCTTCAGCAGTGAGAAAAAACCCATACTGTATAGTCTGCTATAAAAGGCCCCGCCATGAAAAATGTGAAACAATTCAAAAGAGAAAACTAACGGCTTAATTTATAACAAAAACAATTTACGAAAAAATAACACGTATGACAGGTATGAACCAACAACAACCACTGAACTACAGGCTCCTGACTTGGGACAGGCTCATAAAGAATGTGGCATTGTTAAATATGTTTGTGAGCGCTCAACATTCCGCCTAACCTGGGACAGTGGTGTAACAGAACAACATAAGAACAAATGTAAAAATCAATTGCAAATGGCTTAACACAAAAGATCGGTACAAGAAAAAAAGTAAAACAAAAATACCGAACTCCAAGGTAAATTGAAAAAAGGGGAAAGTTCTTAAAAATTGACAAAATCAAATGTTTTCAACCAATGCAACGAGTGAAAAACAATCGTCATATTCTTGACTTGGTACAGGCATTTTCCAAGAAAATGGTGGGTTAAACCTAATTTTATAGCTAGCTAAACCTCCCACTTGTATGACAGTTGTTTATAGTTCCATTATATTGACAAAATTGGGTGAGCAACCCAAACAGACATACGACATTTACGACAAAAGAGACGATTTTTCATTCCCTATTGTTAATTTTCCTTTTTTAGACGGCGATGTTCCTTTGGCTCCATCATACGGTGTGTATATATCCCAACTCGTTCGTTATGCCCGTATGGTAGCGATGTCATAGATTTTAACGAACGTAATCAATGCATTACTAGTAAATTATTAAGTCAGGATTTCGTTACCATAAATTACGTAAAACTTTTGCTAAGTTCTTTCATAGATACAAAGATTTGATTAGTAAATTTGGCTGTACCTGTAGAAAACTGATTAAAACGGTATTTCACATCCTAAATTTTACGGTAATATTGTACTTAAAGCGCGGAAATCACTATATGATCCGTGTAAACTCATCGAACCTTTAAATAAACTTATTAGTTCAGGTTATCTTACCAATGTTGTAATTAGATCTTTGAATATAGTTTACATTGGCACTAATATCGATTTTGTCATCAGCAAATTAAAACATAACTAAATTTGTATTCTTTTCAAACGGGATGTTTAAAGACACACCCACGTTCATTTTGATCTATAAAGAGGTTAAACTCCTAACTATCCTACTGTCTGTCGATTCATTTATTTTTGGCATTGCACTAGTCATGTCTTCTTTGACTGTCCATGACGTTAAAATACTAAATCCCTGGGATGTGTTTTAGTTGATTTTAGTCTCTGATGCATGATTTTTATTATTAATTGTTTTGGCTTTTAACTAGCTGTCAGTAACTGCAGTACTCTCAAATCGTACTTTCTTGTTTATTTGACCTGTTGATACTAATTGTAATGCTTTTTTTTTGTTATTTAATGTTATTCAGGGTTATATCTGGTCTATATACCAGCTTTGATAAGTGTTTGGTACTAATATAAATTTCCACTTTGTACTATGAACATCAAAAATTTTTATTTTGTTAAAATATTTCCTTTCTCTATTGTAACTGTATACGATACCTAACAACAAAATTATTTTATTTACCTGTGTTTAAAGTATTGCAAATGGCTGATATTTTTGTTCGAGCATATTGTTTTTCTTAAATTGTTTAACATTTCATACCGATATAACATGTTACTTTTATTATTCTTCCCTTAGTTTATTTATTTTGAATTTACATTGTATCATAGGTCAAATTTATTTGTTCAGTGTATGTTCAATGGTGTTACTATGTCCTTTGATTGAGTTAAGCTATTTCAGTTGATATTTTATAGTGTGTCTTTCTATGTTGTGATGTTACACTATTGTTTCAGAAAAAGGGTGAAGGTTTGGTACCATTAAAACGTTTAAACCCGCTGCATTTGTTTGCACCTGTCCTAAGTCAGGAATCTGATGTTCAGTAGTTGTCGTTTGTTGATGTGGTTCGTAAGTGTTTCTCGTTTCTCGTTTTATATAGATTAGACCGTTGGTTTTCCCGTTTGAATGGTTTTACACTAGTAATTTTGGGCCCTTTATAGCTTACTGTTCGGTGTGAGCCTAGGCTCCGTGTTGAAGACCGTACTTTGACCTATAATGGTTTACATTTATAAATTTTGACTTGGATGGAGAGTTGTCTCATTGGCACTCATACCACATCTTCTTATATCTATATAATAGGTTAATGTGACAATAATTGGGATCCAGCAGCCGAAACTTTGTAAACATTCATCACAGACATGCAACACAACTGACTAAAAAACTCAAAAAATATATAAATAAATCTTAACAAAGACGGCAACAAAAGCGTTGCTGTAGTTGATAGTAAATTTGACAAGTATGCCAACAAAAAAGTTTTTGAGTTGATTGTATATTGACAAAAACGCCAATAAAAAAATTTTTGTAGTTGATAGTACATACTGTATATAATACCGTATACACTTTCTCAATTAAGTTAAAATTAAGTAAAATATAAATACAATTAAACAAAATGGAAACAACACTGTTGAAACCTCCTGTGTCCAAATTGCACATCATGACCTGCTGCACCAGGTTAATATGCATACTGTGCAGGATACTAATGCATACTGCTGGTCAAGTATCATTCTCCTTCAGAATTTCACAGGAAGTCTTGTTGATGTTCTCTTTTTATATATAGAGAGTTACCAAAGGTTCATTTTAGAACCCTAGACTCAGTTCTGTTATCCTCATATTTATCTAAGAAAAGTGGATTTCTAGAGTGCTGATTTTATTGTTCTTTAGGCCTAATCTATGAAAAATTGTATTGGAGGGTTGGACACCACATGATATTTTTATCTGTGGTTAATATGGGTAGAAGTTAGCACAATTCTGTTCCAAATGAAAATAAAAATTTTGGTAGCAGGGTATAAAAAAAAGGTGTTGTCAAACCCCCTTATATTTTCCCCTGGAATAGCCCTTATTAAATCTAGACCAAGTACAAACTTTCAACTTTGTGTTTAGGAGAAAAGAAAACAGTATCTACAAAGCAATGGAAAGTCGGTAAGATGCCAAGCTCTGTTTTGAATCTTGTTGTGTATGCCAAGAAACAGAATGATGCAGAATCAGCGCTACGATCATTAGAAGAGGGCTTGATGAATGATTATAAAGAAAAACTTATTGAGGATACTGTAATTAAAGAGCTCTCCAAAGAACAAGTGAGGTTTTTTAATTAAGACACTGGCTTATTAAAAGGTTTTCTTAAGGTTTACCAAAGAGAGTAAATATAAAAATAAGAAGATGTGGTTTGATTGCCAATGAGACAACTTTCCATCAGAGAACAAATGATGTAGAAGTTAGCAAATTAAATTCAGTTTAAAAAATCACAAAGTTTAATAATATCTATTCTTATAAATTTTTATTTACAATTATCTGTTTTTCAAGTGTCATAAATGTACAAGACTTAATAAAGATAGATGTAAGTATGCATGACTATACGATATGGGTTTTGCTCATTGCTGAAGGCAGTATGGTGACCTATAGTTGCTTAAATTCATATCATTTGGACTCTGTTGTATATATGTCTCATTGGCAATTATACCACATCTCCTTATATTGTATCAGCAAATTGAATTTGAGTTAACTACTAAATTCTTTGATTACAGTATTGAAGCACTTGGTCCTGTGTTTTTGCTTGTAATACCTATATTATATGTTAAGTGCTTTTTCTGAAATGAATTTATTATATGTTATTCCCTGTAACTTTTGTTATTCTTCTGATCAATATTAAAAAGGTGGAAGGTGAAGTACAAAAAAACTATATAATGACCACTAATAGAATATTTATATATAATTAGATACATGAACCATTTTAGTCATTTCTAAATTGATGACATATATATAGCTAATGTTTTTGGATCATATATCACTAGACAGTTAACATATGAAAGGTAAAAGTTTCTTAAGCATTCAATAATTTTTGTGGCACGTTATTTGATTTAAAAAAATTATGTTAAAATTCCCTATTAGAATTACATCAAAATTATATTCCATTGCCTCTTTAATCTCATGCTTGATTTTATCTATCCAACCAGTTGGTGACTTACATGGTTTATATACAAAGCATCATAGAAAAAAAGATTTTTTATACCTAGGCTTTATTTTGAATAAAACTGTTTCATGGTCACTCACTTATTTCAAAATTAGTGTTTTTTTCTGGAAACAGAAATGCCTCGGCAAAATATACAGCCAAAACAACCTCATTACCTTTTATTATACCCCACGCAACGAGTTGCGGAGGGTATAATGTTTTTGACCCGTCCGTCAGTCCGTCTGTACGTCAGTCCGTCCGTCAGTCCTGTTTCTTGTCATCGCAACTCCTTTCAAACCACACAACAGAATTTCACAAAACCTTTTTAGATAATAAGGACATACTATGTAGTTGTGCATATCGACAGGAAATTACGATTCAATTATTTTTCTAGGAGTTACGCCTTTGAACTTATTTACTTTAATGTACTACTGCAACAGTGTCATCGCAACTCCTCTCAAACCACACAACAGAATTTCATGAAACCTTTTCAGATAATAAGGACATACTACGTAGATGTGCATATCGACAGGAAATTACGATTCAATTTTTTCCAGGAGTTACGCCTTTGAACTTATTTGCCCAATATACTACTTCAACCTTTTGTCATCGCAACTCCTCTCAAACCACACAACAGAATTTCATGAAACCTTTTCAGATAATAAGGACATACTACGAGATGTGCATATCGACAGGAAATTACGATTCAATTTTTTTCCAGGAGTTACGCCTTTGAACTTATTTGCCCAATATACTACTGCAACCTTTTGTCATCCCAACTCCTCTCAAACCACACAACAGAATTTCATGAAACTTTTCAGATAATAAGGACATACTACGTAGATGTGCATATCGACAGGAAATTATGATTCAAGTTTTTTCCAGGAGTTACGCCTTTGAACTTATTTGCTTCAATGTACTTCTGCAACAGTTTGTCATCGCAACTCCTCTGGAACCACACAACAGAATTTCATGAAACTGTGTAGATAATAAGGACATACTATGTAGATGTGCATATTGACAGGAAATTATGATTCAATTTTTTTTTCTGATACAATTTTTTTTTCTTACACTTATTTTATTTCTCCAATGACAATGTGGGGACGTGGGGTATGTGAGCGCGCTCACTAAGGTTCTTTCATTATTCATTTATTTTGTAAAATGTATCCATAACTACCCATTTCTTTCATGTTATTTTCACCTTAAAATTTCACAGGCATAAAAATGTCTTTCGGACTTGACTTTGATATATGATTAAATTATATAAACATATTTAGAAACAGTTGAGTTTCTCCAAACCATATATTATAAGATAAAAAAGATAAGTACATGTATTGTCAATAACATGAAAACTATCATGTTTTATAATAAGCAAAAACAAATTATCAACTAATCAGGCAAATCAAAATAAATTTCCAGAACTGATTGTATGGACGGTTGGAAAGGACTTCTATTAAAATTTAATGGGTGGTTATTATTTAAGAAGATAGCCTGAACAATTATAAGAAACAATCTATAAGAACTGATGCAAAGTGGAGTATGATAAATAAAAAAAGGGCCTTCCAACCCCCTTTATATTTAATTCTGAAACAGCACTTACTGTCATTGTGGTACAATATTGGACTTAAATATTTAATGTTTTCTCTCATAGGAAGCTAAAATTATAAAGTTAGAAGAAACATGTGAAGTAGAGATAGACTTTAATAAGAGAATAGGTCGTATCAAAGTCAGAGGTTTGATAGAAAATCTGTCAGAGGCTATGGATGAGGTCCACAAAATTTTACGAGACGTTGACAGACAAAGACAGAAACAACAACATGCTAAGTTAGTAGCAGACATGGTGCAGTGGTATTTTATTTCTGTAGAAGATACTGGACAAAAACTGGAGGAGTATCCAGCAGAAGTTAATCTAATTTTAGAACAAGCATTAAAAAAAAACGAACCACAGGCATTCTTCCTCGATAACAGTGGAAATAAATATATTGTGGACTTTAATAATTATGAGGAATATCCTGAAGATGATCCATCTGATACTGTGGCTGTTCTCAGAAAGTCTAAAATGACAGGTAAATGTGGATACCAGTTTAAACATGGGAATATATGGGGAAAGATGCATATTCTGTACACTGTTATTAATTATTATACCCCTCCTCTAGGAGTGAGGACCATATTGCAATTACTCTGTCCATCCTATTTCCCTCTTGTTCAACAAATATTTCATCAGGAACAATTAAACAGAATGGCTTCTTCAAATTTTGTCAGTAGCTTGGAAGTGGCGACTTATAACATGGGACTCTTTGGATATTTTAAATAAAAGAAAAAATATTTTTGTCACACTTTTCTACAGATCTACTGATAAGAATGTCTTCATATTTGTTTTGCAGCTTGACAGTGACGATTTATAATGTGGGAAGGCTTTTTGAATCTAAGTCACCTACATCCTGTTTCTGATACTTTGAAGTACGGGTAGGGGTATGCTTAGCATGACAACACATTCAACTTCTTGATGAACATCTAGCATTGCTTATTGTGAATGAATTAAGTTATCTTTCAAAGATCTGGGAGTAAATTTAAAAGAATCTAGTGAAATATAAAAATATTTATAAAATGAACATTGAAGAAAACAAAATCAATTTTAGAGGTAAAAGCAGAATAATTAAAAGTATTGTGTATAATAAGTTTTATGTATGATTGCAGATTCTGCTTTTGATATGCCATCTAACTGGACATCCATGGATCAAAATGAAAATATAAAGATTGTTACATTACAACCTGCTGATAAGGAGTACCAAGATGTGGTAAAAGATTTCCAGACGAATATGGCAGGAAACTATAACAGTATTGTTAAGGTATTACAGTAAGGATTCTATGTCTTCACAAATTATCTCCCCATTACGCCAACTTATTTTTTCATTCGTGAAAATGGAAGCCATTGTAGAGATGACGCACTGTCACTTTTGCTCTTTAAAATCGATAAATTTATGTACATAGCATCATTAAGATCCTTTAATATGACAGTTGTATTTTAAGACAAATGTATCTACTAGCTATCAGGCATCATTTAATGTATTTTTAGGCCTTTTGTCACCTAAAGGATGTTAGCTCCTCTGTTTCAAAATAACAAGCTTTTTAAAAAACTGTTATAAATTGATAGTATATAAATCAAGGAACGTAAAAAATAGATAAAAATGACAGGTCCGTGTTTTTGAAATATAGTTAATTAAAAATTTGGTGGGAAAGGACTCTCCCTAGATTTTTGCATACATTTAACATTGGTACCTCTTTTCTTTCAAAAACTAAGAAAATTTTATTGAATTAAAAAAATGGCTTTTTAAGCTAACTGTAATAAAATTATAAAAAGAAAAGTAGGGGTTAGCAGGCAAAATTCTTATTGGAACTATACATGGAAAAAACTAGAGGACTCCAAATATCTGACAAAAAGTTAAAAACAAGAGTAGCGAACATCCTTAAAACTATTGTCTGATTGGTTGTCAAGGGGGGGAATTTCAAAAGTTAAAAAAAAAAAATTCTAATTAAATATTTCTTGGAAGGCCAGAGGTTGATGACTATTTACCCTAGATAACACACAAAAAATTTAATTTTCTGAAGTTATCCACAAAAAAGATCAACAATTGAAGTCTGTTGTCAAGTGCTTTAAGTCAAAATTTGTTATTCAAATTCCCCTACTCTGTTGTTATGACTCATTAGAAAGGTATTTTACTTGACCCATTGCATGTATGTTTCATTAGAATCCGTAATTTTGATTGGCTGACAGCAATTGCGAGGCACTCCATATTCATATTTTATTTCTGTATAAAAAATTTAACAGCTATGAATGCATTGAAAAACGAAAAGCTTGATATAACTTTTAATTTCATTGTTGTGGCATAAAAATGTAATTATAAGAATTGAATGCTTCTTTTTATTTTTGCGGTCGTATATTGGTATGACGTTGGTGTCGTCGTCGTCCGAAGACACATTTTTTTCGCACTCTAACTTTAGTTTAAGTGAATGGATCTCTATGAAATTTTACCATAAGGTTCAATACCACAAAAGGAAGGTTGGGATTGATTTTGGGGGTTATGGTACCAACAGTTAAGGAATTAGGGGCCAAAAATAAGCATTTTGTAACTTCCAGACATAACTTGTGTGTTAGTGTATGGATCTCTCTGACATTGTACCACAAGGTTCCATATCACAAAGGGAATGCTGGGATTGATTTTGGGGGTAATTGCCTCAAAATTTTAGGAATAAGGGGCAAAAAACAAGCATTTTTCTAGTTTCATGACATTAACTTGTGTGTAAGTGTATGGATCTTTCTGAAATTGTACTACAAGGTTCTATATCACAAAGGGAAAGCTGGAATTGAGTTTGGGGGTAGTTGCCCAAAATGTTTAGGAATAAGGGGCCCAAAATTGGCCAAAAATAAGCATTTTTCTAGTTTCCAGACAATAACTTGTGTTCAAGTGTATGGATCTCTCTGAAATTGTACTGCAAGGTACCATACCACAAATGGAAGGCTGGGATTGATTTTGGGGGGTAATTGCCTCAAAATTTTAGGAATTAGGGGCCAAAAAGGGGAAAAAAACAAGCATTTTTCTAGTTCAGGACAATAACGTATGTGTAAGTGTATGGATCTTTCTGAAATTGTACTACAAGGTTCCATATCACAAAGGGAAAGCTGGGTTTGAATTTGGGGGTAATTGCCCTAAATGTTTAGGAATTTGGGGCCAAAAGGGTCAAAAACAAGCATTTTCTAGTTTCAGACAATAACTTGTGTTCAAGTGTATGGATCTCTGAAATTGTACTGCAAGGTACCATACCACAAAGGAAGGCTGGGATTGGGTTTGGGGTGGTGAATCATAAGGGTGTTCAAAAATTTGGGGGTTCTTTTTTTTCTTTAAAATTTTCCATTTTAAATTGGTTATTTCTGATTTATATATAAAAGCAATTAATAATGATATGGTTTGAATAGGTAAATTAAGAATTTTTAAGTTCTTAGACCACAATCATTCTGTGTCAGAAACCTATGCTGTGTCAAATATTTAATCACAATCCAAATTCAGTGCTGTAGCAAGCTTGAATGTTGTGTCCATACTTGCCCCAACTGTTCAGGGTTCGACCTCTGCGGTCGTATCAAGCTGCGCCCAGCGGAGCATTTTATTATAATTTTATATGGTTGTAAAAGCTGTTGTATTTTATACAGAAATAAAACATGAATATGGAGTCTCCGGTTGATGTCAGCCAATAAAAATTACAGATTCTAATGAAACATACATGCAATGTAATTATATATAAATAAAGGCAAATATAGGTTTATATTAATGAAACAGCAAACCATCAACACAAAATAGAAAAGACATCTAAAGGTTAACAAATAATAATCAATGTATGTTTGTCTTTACCTTATGGAGATGAACTTAATTAAGATTTTATTTTATCTTTTAGATGGAGAAAATACAGAACAGAACTTTACAGCAACAATACGTAGCTAAGAAAAAGTCAATGGATTCTACAAATGCTAAAGGGACTAATAACGAACTAAAACTTTGGCATGGTACAGCCATGGAAGCAGTCGATAGTATTAATACATATGGATTTAACAGAAGCTATTGTGGAAAGAATGGTAATTAAAAACAACAAAAAGCAAATTTACATGAAGAGATCCAAATCTTTTGAATTTTGTATTTGTTAAATTTTTTTGCTGCAATTCCTCTTTAAATTTATTTTGCATTTATTCAGCTGAAATATTATGGAATTTTTGTGCCAATATCTACATTAAACCTTCTTGTACTCAGCACCTATTTTAATCGATTTGTTTTCAAATGATCCACAGTAGTTACTACTAAAAAATCTATCTATATTGCAATTGGTAAATAAACACAATGTGAAAGAATTTATCACTTTTTTCAGCCGTGGCATATGGTAATGGAGTTTACTTTGCTGTTAATCCAACTTATTCTGCTCAAGCCCAGTATGCTCGTCCTGATCCTAATGGTAACAAGAGGATGTATATGTGTAAAGTTCTAGTGGGAGAATTTACCAAAGGACAAGGTGGCATGAAAGTACCACCACCTAAACCAGGAGCTGCTGGAGGCCATATTTTATATGACAGTGTTGTGGACAATCCTCAGAGTCCTGGCATCTTTGTTATATTCCATGATACTCAGGCTTATCCTGAATATCTCATTGTTTTTAAATGATACAGCATTACTATGTGCAAGCCCAGTTCCATAAATTATATTGGAATTCCAAAGCAAAATTTCATGAAGTTTATAATAGTGATAATTTGATAATTCATAATAGCATGCTTACTATAGTTAACTCAATTTCGTTTGTAATGAAGTTTTGACATTTTGATAATTTCATCAATAAGGGATTCGAAATTTCATTAAAACTTTATCATCATGCATACATTTGCTTTTATATTGAGGAAATATTTGACCAGTTCACATGTGATTGTATATTTGTGCATTTTAAAGCTACATTCCTAACAAAAATTTTGTTTTCTACTCTATGATTATACCAGTTTTGACTTCTTTTTTCTGAAAGTATTACCGTTTATTTTTTTTTTTTGCATGTGTTTAATTATACCCCACGCAACGAGTTGCGGAGGGTATAATGTTTTTGACCCGTCCGTCCGTCCGTCAGTCCGTCCGTCAGTCCGTCCGTCAGTCCTGTTTCTTGTCATCACAACTCCTCTCAAACCACACAACAGAATTTCACGAAACCTTTTTAGATAATAAGGACATACTATGTAGTTGTGCATATCGACAGGAAATTACGATTCAATTCTTTTTCTAGGAGTTAAGCCCCTTTCAACTTATTTACTTTAATGTACTGCTGCAACAGTTTGTCATCGCAACTCCTCTCAAACCACACAACAGAATTTCATGAAACCTTTTCAGATAATAAGGACATACTACGTAGATGTGCATATCGACAGGAAATTACGATTAATTTTTTTTCCCAGGAGTTACGCCCCTTTGAACTTATTTGCCCAATATACTACTGCAACCTTTTGTCATCGCAACTCCTCTCAAACCACACAACAGAATTTCATGAAACTGTGTAGATAATAAGGACATACTACGTAGATGTGCATATCGACAGGAAATTACGATTCAATTTTTTTTTCCAGGAGTTATGCCCCTTTGAACTTATTTGCTTCAATGTACTTCTGCAACAGTTTGTCATCGCAACTCCTCTGAAACCACACTACAGAATTTCATGAAACTGTGTAGATAATAAGGACATACTATTTAGATGTGCATATTGACAGGAAATTATGATTCAATTTTATTTTCTGATACAATTTTTTTTTCTTACACTTATTTTATTTCTCCAATGGCAATGTGGGGACGTGGGGTATGTGAGCGCGCTCACTAAGGTTCTTTCATTTTCACTTTTTTTTAGAAACGTGTAAATTTCCTGTATATTCAAAGATTTATCGCTGTATGACAGTTTCATACATTATATTGTTTATTATCCAGTTTTCATAATAATTAGATTGGCTAATCAAACATGTCATACCTTTTTGTCAACACAACAATCATTGACTTGTTAAAAAATGTTAATTAGTGGCAATCTATTGATTGGTGTCATAACCCAGACATTTGCATACAATATAAAGATAAAATAAAAATTAATCACATTTAGACTGATATTTTTACAAATATGATTAAAACATACTCTGTTATACCATCACAAAAATGATAAAAATTCCTTTTAATTTGTAGCATGTGGCAATGTACAAAATTTACTTTCCTTGAAATTTCTCTGAATTATCTGTATTTTAGTTTGTAGTTATTGTACTCATATTTATTTTGTAATGATCACCTGTCAGTCAATGAAGTTGCTGTTGTCTACATATTAACAATATGATACAGTGATTTTTTCGGGTGTATTTACCCATTCAGTGAAAATTTAACCTGCCCAATTTGGTCATCAAATCGTGAAAAAAAGGTTGATGTACAGTGTAGTTTTTTTAATAGATATGATAATGGCAATATTTACTTTTCTGTTCTAAATACTGGCTGCTTTTATTTCATGTTAAAGAATTTAAATTTTCACATTTAT
The DNA here is from genome assembly GCA_017311375.1 of Mytilus coruscus. Lineage (NCBI taxonomy): Eukaryota > Metazoa > Mollusca > Bivalvia > Mytilida > Mytilidae > Mytilus > Mytilus coruscus. The sequence goes on from CM029601.1 coordinate 81,785,458, forward strand.
AGGAACTCCTTTTTTGACTGTTGTATTATTCATATGTATTCTATATTTTCAAAAAGATATTTTTTATCTTGATAATATTAGACAAAACTAGGTAGTTTAAACAATCAAATCATATGCTCCATGCAGACAGATAGACTTTCCTTCTACAGTTTGAAATTGTCATGATGTATGATTAATTCTGATTTTCTCTTGATGTTTATGCTTAGATTGTTCAGACAATAGCCATACTACATGAATTTGATGAAGACTGTTGTAATTTGATTGTTTAGGTTTCATGGAATTTCTGTGTACAACTCATTTTGTATAAGTTACTTTAATGTGCTTTATTTAGGTTCCATGGAATTTCTGTGAAAAAAACCTATTTTGTGTAAGTAACTTTAATGTGCCATTGTTTGAAATAAATTAATCCAAGCAGATTTTAGAACATATCTTAATACCAACTTTAAACTGATTAACCAACCCATTTGCCCCAATCCTGCCTGAAGTCGTGATTGCACTAGCCATACTTTTATAGCCCTTATTACCCTCCAGATTTTTAGCTCACCTGGCCCAAAGGGCCAAGTAAGCTTTTCTCATCACTTGGCGTCCGGCGTCCATCGTCGTCGTCCGTCGTCGTTAACTTTTACAAAAATCTTCTCCTCTGAAACTACTGGGCCAAATCTAACCAAACTTGGCCACAATCATCATTGGGGTATCTAGTTTAAAAATTGTGTCCGGTGAGCAAGCCAACCAACCAAGATGGCCACCATGGCTAAAAATAGAACATAGGGGTAAAATGTAGATTTTGGCTTATATCTCTAAAACCAAAGCATTTAGAGCAAATCTGACATGGGGGTAGAATTGTTTATCAGGTCAAGATCTATCTGCCCTGAAATTTTCAGATGAATTGGACAACCCGTTGTTGGGTTGCTGCCCCTGAATTGGTAATTTTAAAGAAATTTTGCCGTTTTTGGTTATTATCTTGAATATTATTATAGATAGAGATAAACTGTAAACAGCAATAATGTTCAGCAAAGTAAGATCTACAAATAAGTCAACTTGACCAAAATGGTCAGTGACCCTTAAGGAGTTATTGCCCTTTATAGTCAATTTTAACCATTTTCGTAAATTTTGTAATCTTTACAAAATCTTCTCCTCTGAAACTACTGAGACAAATTTAACCGTTGTCCACAATCATCATTAGGGTATCTAGTTTAAAAATGTGTCCGATGACCCCGCCCACGAACCAAGATGGCCGACATGGCTAAAAAATAGTACATAGGGTAAAATGCTGTTTTTGGCTTACATCTCTGAAACCAAAGCATTTACAGCAAATCTGACGGGGTAAAATTGTTTATCAGGTCAAGATCTATCTGCCCTGAAATTTTCAGATGAATCGGACAACCCGTTGTTGGGTTGCTGCCCCTGAATTGGTAATTTTAAGGAAATTTTGCCATTTTTGGTTATTATCTTGAATATTATTATAGATAGAGATAAACTGTAAACAGCAATAATGTTCAGCAAAGTAAGATCTACAAATAAGTCAACTTGACCAAAATGGTCAGTTGACCCCTTAAGGAGTTATTGCCCTTTATAGTCAATTATTTACAATTTTCATAAATTTTGTAAATTTTTGTAAATTTTTACAAAATATTTTCCACTGTAACTACTGGGCCAAGTTCATTATAGATAGAGATAATTGTAAGCAGCAAGAATGTTCAGTAAAGTAAGATCTACAAACACATCACCATCACCAAAACACAATTTAATCCCATATATTGTATTTGTTGTTGCATCTGGTAACCACCTTCTGCACAAATTTGGTCTATTTAATGTAACTATGATCATATGATGACCCTGGAGGTATTGACCTCAAAATCAATAGGGATCTTCCTCTCATTATATATGCTCAAGTTTTCAAACATTAAAAGTAGTATTTGATTAAGCATTACTTTTCTGCACAAAATGCAGTCTTTCCTTAGTATCTTTGACCTTGACTTTTTATACGACTGCAAAAATTAAAAAATTTTTGGTCGTATATTGGTACATATATTGTTTTTATCCTGAAATTTACACCCAACACTTGAATCTTTAGTTGTAAAAATATAAATCATTGTCTCTAATTTTTCAAAGAAATCGACATAGTTTAAATGAGGACCGCGAAGAGGACCCCAAAATGAACTGGTACGCAAAAAGAAATATCCACATTACCACTTGCTCAACATGGAAGCGGGGTAACAGGAGACTTTATTTGTACAAGTACAAATAAAGCAAAAATTTATTTGTGTACCTGTTATTTGCACAATAGTTAGCTGATTGCAGGATAAAACGTTGTCGTCGTCAGCGTTGTCCGAAGACAGATGGTTTCCGGATAATAACTTGAGTATAAGTAAATAGAAATCAATAAAATTTTAACACAAGGTTTATAACCACTAAAGGAAGGTTAGGATTGATTTTGGGGGTTATGGTCCCAACTGTTTAGGAATAAGGGGCCAAAAAAGGGGCCCAAATAAGCATTTTTGTAGTTTCCAGACAATAACTTGTGTTAAAGTGTATGAATCTCTGAAATTATACCACAATATTCCATACTACAAAGGGATGGTTAGGATTGACTTTAGGGGTTATGGCTCAAACCAATAAGGAATTGGGGCAAAAAGGGAAAACAAGGGTTTTTCTTTGTAAAGGACAATTGAGACAATTTAACAGCAGTGTAAGGGAGGTAATCCAAATCAATTTAAAGAACAATGTTTGATTACCTCCCTTACACTACTTGTAAATTATGTATTAAGAAATGATGATTGTCTTGAGGTGATTAGCTGTCAATTTATTTTTAGCAGTTACTATTAATTAATATTAATTTTAGCCATGACTATGTGTGTCATTTTATATTTTTAAACTTTGATGATGTATTTAAATGGGTAATTATGGTTGCAAACTCCATTGGAAATTTGAATTGAGATACTGACCATATCTTGATGGAAAGATTTTTTTTTTTGGAATAAGGGAAAGGGGGAGGTGAACAAAATTAGAAAGGGGGGGGGGACAATTTTTCTCATTTCAGATTTCAGAAATTGAAAGAAAATTTCTTCAAATATTTTTTTTTTTGGGGTTAATATTCAACAGCATAGTGTACAGCACAAACGCAAAAAGACGGGGTCAAATTATTTTTTTTGGTGGGGGGTGTCAATTCGTAACAGCATAGTGTATTGCACAAAAGCAAAAAAATTGAATATGAATTCAATTCAGATTTATAAGCAATTTGAAGTTCTTTGACTACAATTATTTTGTGTCAGAAACCTGTAATGTGTCAAAAATTTAATTACAATCCAAATTCAGACCTGTATCAAGCGTGAATATTGTGTCCATTTTGACCCCAACTTTCCAGGGTAGGACATCTGCGGTCGTATCCAGCTGCGCTCAGCAAAGCAATTTATTTGGTATTGACTTCAAAATTTGCAGGTACATTGGGCTTCTAATTATATATGATTATTAACACAAGTTAGGTTGAAATCTAATATGTAGTATTTGATAAAGCATACCGGAAACCACTTTTCTACAAACATTTTTTTTTTTTTTTTAAGAAATTATGACCTTAACCTTGAAATATGACCTCAAAGTCAACAAAATCTTCCTCTCATTATATAAGACCATATATTCAAGTAAAGTTGCGATCCTTTATAAAGTATTGAGTTAGCATCCGGAAACGAATATGACCTGACGAAGTGATGGACAAAATGACTTGACAGACAGGTAAAAAGTATATATGACTTACACCACTTCATTGTTTGTAGCGTGGGATGTAATAACTAGTTACTCAGTGATTTTTTATCATAAGGTTTGCATGTCAGTCTGCTAGGTTAAGTTGACTTTCACATTTCTATAGTTCATTGATAACGTTTGGTTTTTGAGAATAGGCAGTTGTTTGAGTTACTCTAAGACATGATATATTGACCAGCTATTCTCTTACCAGGTTACTCTGAGTATAAGTATTTCATATTTAGAATCTTTGATTTTCTAAATGTAAATGTTACATGATAGTTGGGGGCTTTATTTTTTGGCTTGTACATCCAGCCGTTACACTCTCTGTTAATCTGTTTGTCCGTCTTAAATTTATTGAAAGTTTCTGGATCAGGTTATTTGCCAGGAGTGCAAGGTTACATTAACTTAAAACTTAGTTCACCTAACATTAACTATACCAATTTTTCTGCACCAGATGCGCATTTCAACAATATATACAAATGCCTCTTCAGTGATAATCGAGGTCAAAATATTTGAAAATCTAAAACTTAAAAAAAATAATGAAGAGCTTATAAATCAAAAAGGACAAACAGTAAAGCCAAAGCCGGGCAAGGAATCCGATATTTGCTTGAGGGAGATATAGTCCTTAATTCAGTAAAATAATTTCCAAAATTTTGTAGCAGTAAATTTTGATAACCCAATATTAGTAATTTCACGTACTGGTACTGGCTATTGGGCATGTTCATTATGATATTAATTTTTCAAAACTGTATGGAAAATTATGGTTTTGACTCCGATGTCATGTGATAATGTGAGCCAGTTTATTTTTTTTCGGTTAAAGTTATTGAAGCTATTTTCGCCTGGGACTAAACCATGGATTATATCACCACAACTTCAAGTGAAAATGCATTCAAGATATGAAAATACCTTTACCAATAAAGGGGATGAAAACAGTTGTGGTTTATTCAGAGTTCTATGTTAGTACTACCAAATGCGAGAACGGAATAAAACGCATGGAATATAGTATGCCATTTTGTTATTGACAAAACAGTAGGCATAAATGATTTAAAAAGGTTGAAGAAAAATATCGAATTTAAATAACTTTATGGTTTTTCAAACAAGATGATGTTCGTGGGTACTAAAAATGTACAATGTTTAACTTTGGATGCTTGCAATAAGAAAACTTCAATATCGCGACAACCTTTTTTGTTTGGAAAACGAGAATATGTGTCACCGAGCAATAAAACATCACAATGTTCACACGAATCACAGATACTCACCGTCTTCTCATTCCATGGATCAAGCGTTGCCTTTGTGTTGTGATACTCTTTGCCATTCTTGCTGTAAAGTTTGAACCAATTCTAATGTAGCTGTACATGTACCCAACATGTACCATGACGACCAATTATATCCCTGATTTGCTCAATCGATGATTTATCTCAACATTAAAGACCTGTTCTTGTTTGATAAAATTTGTACTTGATTAAATTCAGTTTTTTTCTTCAACCTTTTTATTTTATTTATGCCAGTAGTCTTAATGTCAATAACAGAATGGCAGAATTTATATACTTTTTGAGCCCAAAATAATATTATATGTTATAGTACTTGATTTGTGAGAAAAATCAGGCTGTGCGATACTTTTTTCTCGCCTCGCCTGCGACGAAAGTCGCAGAAGTCAAGACATAGTTGTTGCTTTTCCGGCTATGACGGCGGTGTCGTCGGCGTCAATAATTGTTAAGGTAGCAATACACAGTTAGCAAATGATGCTGAAATTTGGTCTTTAAATTCAGGAGTATGTGCATGCATTTTGAAAAGGATATAACCAATTCTACAAGAATACCCAAACATGTATACATATTTAGAATCATATTTCTCAGCAGATTTCAAATCTGTAACCAAACACTTAAAACAAAATTGTACAAGTTCAGTATCCATGGAAACATTTGGTGTTTGTTTTCTATTTTTTCTTCAAAAATGCTGTTGGACACCCCATACAGGCTTAAAATATCCATTTTATAAAATTTCAATGAATATCAGACATACATTGTTTCAACACTGAATGATAGCCCTCTCAAAAAAAACGAAAAAAATTGGGGGTCTTTCTGCTCCTTTTTCCGCAAATTACCTTTCAAAAGATCGAGGCAAATTTACACCATTGAAAAACAGTCAACAAATGCTGATATAGTTTTAGAGTCATTGGTGGACTGGATATGAATTTAGACCCGAAATTTACATTTCTACTGAGCAAACCAGGGGTCAATCTCTTCTCTGGAATCATACCTTTCAATTAAAACCACTATCACAGCATCAAATTTTATTTTTCTTCATTTTCAGGTACTTAAAACTTGTCTTTCTCTTTTATTTAAAAAATTCACAGGGGCCAAAATGCGAAACTAACAATTCTAACTGTGTATTGCTACCTAAGTTTTCTGCTTTTAGGTAGAATTCCACAGTTTAGTGTGTAGTTCCGCGTTATAGCCCCTGTTGATTTTTCAAAAATGAAAGCTAGTGTGCAACAAAATTCATTTTTGGATAGATGAAGATTAATATAGCCTTCATAGTGAGTATATATGAACATTAATATTGCGTAATGTATGTATGTATTCTTCTTCTATTGCATGGATATCCTTCCAATTATGGAACACCATATACAGTTGTGTATGTGTTTTATAACGCGTCACACAATTTTAAAACTTATTTATACTAATAAATTTAAAATCTAAAAGGACACTTATACAGTATCAATAGGGGGATAAATTTTAAAATTATTATGGGCTGATTTCTGTATGACAGTCCGTATTTTCATATCTGTACCAGACATTGGTTCAGAAATTATTGTGATGACTTTTAGTCGCACGAACTTTGTAACTCAATTTTACGAAAACATGAGGCGAAAGACATTCAATTTTTATTTGATGACTTGGTAGATTTATGTCAATTGTTTCAGAAAAGGTATTACTCGAAGGGATTGAAAATTCTAGTTTGAAACAAATTTTGTGGCAATATGTGACATTTTCATGCCCCTTTTTGCAATATTTTAAGGTAAATGAATGCAGAATATTGCCATGGATACACAAAAAGGATTTATATTTCACCATTTAACTTTTGAAAATAAAATCTATGTAAGATACTGATTACATACATATGCACATGTATGACACAAACCAGGGGCGTACTTGCCGATAGGCACTTTAGGCACGTGCCTACACATAATTTTTTCACAAATATTTTTTTTTATTGAAAAAAATAATAAACAACGTTACCTGTAGATGCACGCCAGTGAAGTCGTCAAAACTCTTTAATTATCGAATGTCATGTGTACACTAGTCTATCATCCTTAGTGAATGGAGTATTGGATAGAATTGTATGTCATTATTTTCCCCCTTATATAGGAACTATAAACTAGAACTTTGGTTCAGATCATTTCACTTCTATCAACAAATACTTGAATGAACCTCAACTTAGACACATGATTTTTTTAATTAATTGTTGTTGGCTTTCAACTAGCTTTCTACTTGGTCTTCATCCGACCTACAATAAAACCCTTGCCAAAGTTGGGCGTCCGTTTGGCTGTTCAGGATGTATAAATACGCAGTCACGTCTGGTCAGAATGGGGACGTTAAATCCGATGCCTAGTGTAGAGAGAATGCCACGCTCTCTGCACGTTAAGAAACTTGCAACAACTCTTTGAGGGGTTCGTGGGTGGTCTACTGAAAGGCAAAATTTCGGTTCCTATCCAATAAACCCTCATTTTCCAATGCATGGCGTTTCCAAATTTCTAGACCTTCGTCCTGGACGACCCCTATTACATGCAGGACCTAGCTACCTGTTGTATTTATTGTAAATTTGTTTTTGTCCTGAACATGCATGAACTATTTGCCACTGGACGTTTAGCAATCAATCAATCAATCAACTAGCTTTCAGTAACTTCGAGTACTCTCAGATCTACGTGTAATAACCATAATTATTCAAATTCCTAAGCAGATAGGGATTTTACAGTACAGGATATAAGGACATACGAATTTCTTGAATTTTGTTCGATAGTATGAACAGAACAGAACTTCTGCATGAGGCATCGACTGTGTGTGTATGTTTTTGTGTAGCCAGGGGACGGTGAAGGTTTCTTTTAAATGTAGGATCGTCAATATGTACTATCAATTGACGTATATATCAATTATCCTCAATCAGAAAGGAATAGATATGAAAATACTAAACAGGTTGTGCTGCTTAATAAAGGGCTACGCTAATCCACGCTGGGCAATGCATATTGTAAATATTTTTTTTATATATTTCCGATTGTACTGCCGGTTAATTCATCAGTCAGATGTAATTGTAAAATTATGTATATTATAATTTCTTCGAAATTTTTTTCATGTATATTATCATGATAAAATGACCAGTTTTCATGTTTTTTTGTACACAAAATTTTGCAATTAAAATGCTGAAAACCGTTTTCCGTCGAGGGGCTTCGCCCCCTGAACCCCCTACCAGGGCTCTGCCCTGGACATGCTGGGACCCCCTGCCGCAATTTTAGCCTACAGTTTTTTGATACCTAGCTACGCCCCTGCAAACATTGGGCTTAATGTAGCCATAGAAGATGAATAAACATTTTGTTGTTCAATTTTGATTTCATTTCCTAACTGTGGAGTGCTACATAAGTTAGTTTGATAGGAACTACTTGTGATAGGTCTGATTTTTTTTAAAATTGCATTACTATCAGTACACATTAGTTTGACGACTATTTAGAGGTCCTGTCCCCTAGGTCATGGTCCAGCAACTTTCAATTACTTAGCAATTTTCAATGATATGTTTTCTGCTTAAGTTCGTTTGAAAGGAACTACTTGTGTTAGATCAATGCTATTTTTCTACAAACTTGTATATTACTTTCAGTACATATCAGTTTGAGGACTATATCGAGGCCCTTCCCCTTAGGTCATGGTCCAGTGACTGAATTTAAATAGCATTATTCCGATATTAAGTTTTCTGCTCAAGTAAGTTTATAGGAACTATCTGTCATAGATCAATGATATTTTCTATAAAGTTGCATTACTACATGTATCAGTTCTGTTCTGTACAGGTATGTACCTCCGTTTACTTCGGAGCACTCCACTTATCGGATGAGCATTTAATATTTACTTATCGAAATAGCGGATGTCTTTATCTTTACAATTAAAAATATAAATCAAAAATAAAATTAGTTTTTTTGAGTTAAGAAAAAGTTTTAAAAGTCTTTAGTGCGTTAAAATATAAAATGATATTAATCAAAATTAGTATGTACACAGCACAATTGCGGCAATAAGATTCACCACTATGAATAAAAAAGTGATTTACAACTTAGTAATTTATAATCGATAATCGATAAATGCCCTGCCAAGGCTAATATTTAAAGTATAAAACATGTATCTTGGTATGCTGGTATTTATGGACTGTACCAGTTAGCTTGGCATCCCATGCAGACTACAGACTATATTTAATATTGCGGTCTTGGTTTATTGATGTTTATATAGAGTACATGTTAGCGTGGCATCCCATATGCTGACAGTACAAACTATATTTAATATTACCGTGTTGTATTTTAATGGAGCGTATAATTTAGAGTTCATTAGCAAGTAACATTTATTACTTAAAAACTGGAGAAGTTGAAATCTAAAATGCTTAAAATATTAATAATTTTAATGTCACTTGGTATCGCATAAAAGTTTTATATGCCTCATGTGTAAATTGTAGCATAGGTCTTGTGTTTTCCTTTCTATATCAAGTATCTTGTCTATAGGCTGATTACTCAATAAGTTTAGTGCAGAGCAATCCAATATTAAATTCCATTAATAATCCATTATTACGGACATCTACTGTACCACCTTCTTCTATCTCTCGTAACTTTTTGAGTAATTTCACCATATATCGTTGTCTTATATCTCTTAGACTAATACATTCCAGAAGGAAATGTTCAATGGTTACGTCGGAATCCTTGCATAGTTTGCAGTACGGTAGTACAGTATTTCTACTAAAGTTTGCCCTAATACTTAGGAGCATGTAGCTACCAGTTACTAGCTTACATTTCAATTCTGCCTTTTTAATGTCATATTGGTTATTTCGAACACATTTCCAAATGTTATGTGGGTTATTTATCGGATCATTTTGTAGAGATAAATGTTTGAGCGTTGATTTTGTGTTACATTCTTCTGTCCAAATTGAAGACCAGTATTCATTTACGGCTTTGTATGCCCCCGCAACTAAAAGTCCGTATTGACGGTGTGCGTGTGGTCAGGGTTTTGATTTTTATTAATATTTGCTCTTTTGGAGATAGTTGAACTTTGTCATTTTTGGAGTATATACTTGCATAAGAGGTGCATAGCGTTTCCGGATAACTCCTCCTACAGTTTGAATGCTGGGAAGTTTTCACTTTGCTTGCTGTTTGTTCATATATTGAATGTGTGCCTGTGGTCAGGGTTTTGATTTTTATTAATATTTGCTCTTTTGGAAGATAGTTGAACCTTGTCATTTTTGGAGTATATACTTGCATAAGAGGTGCATAGCGTTTCCGGATAACTCCTCTTACAGTGAACCATAGACCTATGTGCTCCCATGCTCAACTTTGTGTATTTTAAAATGACACTTTGCATCTGCGGGGCATCATTTGTGTCTCCCAGACACGATAATATCTCAAAGAATGTCCTACATTGACTTTGTTATAATACAGTTACTTCAGAGTGGAGTGCGGGTTTTGGCAATTGATATTTTTGCAAAATTTTGTTTATACGACAAATAAAAGAGTTGTCAAAATCTGTACTAATTTCTATTCCCCATTCTAATATTTGTCGTTCTATTGAGCTGTCCAGGCGAGAAATTGAGAAGAATAAGGCTAGCATGTTTTTGTCCAGAATCGACTCCATGGGTTAAGCTACTATTAGTATATATACTGCTGCGGATGCTGTTCTGTCTGGTAGACATTAAAATTGTTTAAATATCTTCCTCTGTAATTTTTCTAGCTCAGATACATCCTTTTTCGTCCATATTTGGACCTCGAGTCCATAGAGATAACGTGGGAAGGCATATGTTTTCCATACCCTTTTTAGTACAATCGGTGACATTCCTGTCCTGGCATGTACACCAGAACCTAGCAAGGCATATATGGTTTGTCGACCAGTTTTTAGTCTTTCATCCAAGTTGACTTTGTCATTTGTAGCTCTAGTGATACCTAGATGTTTCAGCTTTTCTACTCTTTTAATTTCTTTTCCATTGAAGCTGTATGATTGAGGTTGTTCGTTTCGATCCTTTAGAGACCCACATTATTTCGGATTTATCTGGATTAATTTTAACCATGTCCCTTTAAGTGTGGAATTCTATAATGCAGAGCATTGCTTGTAAATCGGATCGTTCACCCAGTAAGGCAATATCGTCCGCACATGTTGGTGAGCCTACTTGTATGTTGCGTAGCTTTGCGCCTAAATTGCTGGTGGATATTGCATTGCAAATGGTGTTATTGTATCGTTTGTACATTGTACAACAGAGATTTGGCGAACCCGTTGCATGATATTGATGCTTTCTGATGTTTCATTAATTTATTCCACATAATTTTTAGAGACAGATCCACATATCACCGTCAATTTCATCATGAAAGAGCTTATTTAACATGATCTCATGGCTCATGGTGTCAAATGCTTTTCTGCATCCAGGGCTACGAGCTCTGATAATATTTGAATTAAACGATATAAAAGAATCGTTTCAGTTGTAATAAATGCTGCACAAAGGCTTGATGCACCTTTTGTAATCCCTCGTTGTAATGGATTTTGTGATGGTAGTAGTTCATATTTTAGCTTCACTTTAACAATGCTTTCAAAGATTTTAGAAAAGATACTTGTAACGACAATTCCCCTGTAGTTTCCAGGTATGGTTTTATCCTTCTTCTTTTTAAGGAACGGTGTTAATATACCATTTTTTAGACTCTTTGGTACATCCAGATCAAAGAAAATATTATTGATTATACTTGCGATTTCCACAGATACTTCATCCACCGCATGTTTATAATGTTCAGAACAGATACCATTTTCGTCTGACGTTTTGCCAGTGCTCAGGTTCTTAATAGCAGTTTTAACATCTTCAGGAGTTGTTTGTTTAATTTCCTTTTTGGAGTGTTGATTTTCAAAAATGGTATCATTTTACATATTTGCTAAGCGGAAGCGTTCCAGGTCAAAAATATTTATTTGGTGTTCCGAGCTTTTCGAAATGTATAGACCAGGCTTTAAGTATATTTTCACCCACCCTCGAATTTCTCATTTCCAATGTAAAGTACATCAGCATTCGATGGGTGGTTTGATCTCTGGTGTTTTATTAAATTATGGAATGTTTTACTGTCTTTTTCTGAAGCTTGCATAATATCGTTTATTAATTGTCCCCTTTTTTTATGCATGTGCCTGCCTCTGTAGTTGTCGCAGACGACGTTTTTTGTTTTGTTTTTGAGAGTCTGCTTTTCTAAATCCGTATCCTGATTTTTGTTGGTTTTATCTTCCAGCTTTTATGTGCGGACTTTCCTTCATTAGATGTTTGGCTAATTTTACTGTTCCATATGCCTTTGCCAACAGATTTTAGAGTTTTCAGTTTTCTATAGCTTGGGATAGATTTCATTCCAACTTTATGAAGTACAGATTCTAATTTTTGTATACGTGATTCTACGTTGTTTTGTATTTTATTTTGCCCATATGTATTGTCAAGACTATTTTCAACAGATGACTTGTAATGATTTTTGTATATCTTTTTACATTTAGAGCCATATTTGCTGTGACCAGCGTATGATCTGATTTATTTGTAGGATGTCTTGAAGCTATTTCACAGTTGGTTTTAACTGCTGCATAATTTTTTCATCGAACAAGAAATAGTCAATTTGTGAGGTATATTTACCATTGTGATGGGAAAAGGTTGGCTTTATCGGATAGCTATCTGGTATATGGAGGTTGTTTATATTTTGAACTCTTCGAAGACTGTGTTCCGCCTTCTATTAATACGATGTAAGGACGCATTCATATCGCCACATAGGATTATCTGGTATGTTTCTTTATACTGATCCATAATTTCTGAGATTTAATCTAGTGTATCTTTCTATTCATTGTCCCAACTACTCTGTGCAGATGGCATATATATATTAATTAGACATATTGCATTTGGGCTACTGTTTATTGTTAGTACCTGAATGCGAGAATTCCCATCCGGCATTATATTTACTGTGTTGGTCAAGTCTTTTTGCCAAAAAAATGCGGTTCCACCATAGCCACGTACTGATTTATAGTCTAATAACGGGTTTTCATCATCCACTGACTTGATATTTGTCGAGAATTTTTGATTTATTTCCTTTGCTATATTTTTTTCTCCAAAATTGGTACCCAATTTTCTTGAATACACAGAGTTTGTACTGTATCCAGGATTGAATTAAGATACAGGGAGTTAACTTTCATATTTTTAATATATTGATGGTTCCAATTGTAAATGCATGTGGTCTATTGTCCAGTTTACGGTTGAGGCTCTGCTTGCTCATAAAAAGACTTTGAGTCTTTTGTTGTTGCACATGATTTGCATATGGGGTAAATACCAGTACCATAGGTGCTTGATATGGTGGTGGTCTAGTCCATATTGGGGGTCTTGTCCATTGCACACCAGGTATTTGTGGATGGTGAAGTGTCTGCTGATGTTCGAAATTCATTTTTTAATTATTAATTTGTCCCTCGAATTTCATTTCCAGCTGATGAATTTGATGGTTAGAAGGATGTTGGCTGTTTTAATCTAATGGGGATTGTATGCCTAATTTAGATGATAGTAGGTCAATTGTTTGACTATATTGTTGATTGACTGTCTGGAGATTACTGATTTTCACTTTACATTCGACAAGTTGTAGTTCAAGATTGGTTTGTTCTAGATTTTCCTTCTTCTTTGTCCGTTTTTGTTTAGCTTTTACTTCAATAGATGGGATATGTAAATTTTGTTTGGTGGTATCTTCTATACCCGCTGTTTCTGACCGAGTGGATAGCCATGTATTTGAATTTTCTGTATCGATTGCTTGACATGTTGATATAACATCAGTATGCATTTTGCTCTTCGATTCATATAGTTGTTTGGGATGGGTTTCAGCTCTTTGTTGAATCTCTTCATTGTGCAAGGATTCATCATATGGAATCGTGTTATCTAGTATCCGGTATGGTTGTTAAGTGAGTTTTCTGATATTCCTTCACAAGCTTTGTGTAGCCATTGTCGACAGTATCTCCATTTAGGATAGCATTTCTACATACCATGCATATTTAATCTTTTGTTTCTTCGCCTTGAAGAGAAGTGTTTGTAACTCTGATTCAATAAGTTCATCTTTCAGACTACAAATTGAGCTATTATGACTGTTCATATGGGTACAACAGGAGTCAGATAGGTCTTTGTCCATGATGGTCATTAGTTTATATGGTGAATATGGTGAATTAGGTTGGTGATTTTGACTGTCAATATTGTGGTTATAATCATTCAGTTCTATATGCGTTTTGTCTATGTGCTGAGGATGTTGTTTCATAATACCTTTGTCCTTGTCATTAACTATGTTGTCAGCAGGGGTAATAGTTTGCACAGTTGTATTGAGTACGGTTTTAGCTGATAAAATAGCTTGAGCATGCCCCTTTTTTGGATTATTTATTTGGTCTTTAGTGAGCTTATACATTTGCTTGATTTTGTCATTTAGCTGGGAGCATGATTTGTTGATCCTTAGTTCTTCACATATTTTACTTAGGTCTTCTTTAATAAATGTTTGTATCATATATCCGTTAGCATCGATTCTACATGTGGTATTGAACATGTTTATTCTAAATATTTGACGGCTCGTCAGGGATGTATTTTTATTTTTGACTGATAATGATTCTTCAACTATCATTTGTTGCTTGTTGACGTCTGGTAGATTTGACTTGCTTGTTTTGGTATAAAGCCTGTATGTTCGATCTTCAGATTGGTCGTAATATTTATAAATAGAGGATTTCAGAATTGCATAGGCTCCTGCATTGCATGTTATGACAAGCGTACCTTCTTTAAATTCCATATTATAGGAGTGATCCCTGTCTGTTGCTTCTTTTTTCTTATCAAGTGCCTTCTTGGCATTTAGCTTGTATGTCATATGCTTATTTCCATGTGAACGAGTGACACTTGGCGTGTATATTATAGGAGGGTTTTTAGATCTTGTAGGTCTTGTTATTTCCTGGGAGCCCATGGTAGTGATGTTATGCTTATCTTTATATCTAAGGACTGGTTTTGTTAGTTCTTAAATGTTTTAATGTTTATAATAACAGTTAGCTTGGCATCCCATATACTCTGTATTATAAACTATTGTTTGAAGGAAGAACAAGCTATTATGAAGGAACGAGATTTCAGCTACATTGGCTCTCCATTTAGACGTACAAGATTGGCATATATTTTATTGATGTTGCATATACTGATTCAGATACAGAACCAATTAGCTTGGCATCCCATGCAGACTTTCTTGTATATGTTTAGTATGAGTATAAATATTTGAATTTAAGCTTCTGATTAGCTCCAGCAGTCAATTTTTATTCGTTCTGATATTTCTCGTAGCCAAGCCTTTGCTAGATTCTGGCCAGGATGGATCCCGTCTCTGTACAAGTTGTAGTTAAAGTATTTCCAGACTTCGACTCTTGAGAGTGTGCGATGTTGTTTGCTTGCTTGTAGGAAACATGAGAAGTTAGGTGAGCGAGTATTAAAGGTTTGATTGGTAGCTCTTTTTTCATTCACTTGCCAGACTTGATATGCAAGTGTTTCGTCTTGTTGCTTAAAGGTTTTTGGGTCTGGTTGTCTTTTAGATTCGCTGTAAGCTTTTATTGAGTATACCGGTAGTTCAAGAAAGATAAGTTTAGCATGTGGAAAATCTTGTAAATAGCTCTTGATGTCATCAATACAGGAGACAATTTTGTCAACTGCATCATATTTATCAGTTTAATATACGTGCGAAGACTATTTTGAGGCCCTGTCCCCGTAGGTCATGGTCTAGTGACTTTCAATTATTTTGCAATTTTTAAAGCTAAAGTTTACAGAACAAACTAATTGCTAATAAGAAAACTTGAAAAGTCAAAACAGAAGAGTGCAAATGTACAGAATGAGGTTAAAGAGGGAACAAAATAAGATGAAGTAAAAGGAAAAAAAAAAAAATAGAAAACCAAGAAGCAGGACAAAACGGCTTTTTAAACATGCATCGAGGGACTGTAAGTCTGTTCGCAAAACGTTAGACTTTCACCATGTTCTTGTAAATGAAAGGCAGAACAGTTGTGAGAAAAATAAATCGATGAAAAAGTCAATTTTAGAAATTCTCAGGGGCAAGTTATTCCGAAAGTACAAACTGACTACGTTTGCCCATGATCAAATTCAGGTGACAAACCAAAGGAAAAGGAAAAGAAAGTCAAGACAAACAAGATCAGCCAGCCTAAGAGGAACAGTAAAAGCCTTTTTTGGGAGAGATGACAACTCCAGGATTACCACAGATGAGAAGAAGACAAAAACTGTAAACAAAATTAAAAAAACAAATCAGATTCCTTAACGACACACTTTCGAATCTTTTTGTCAAATTTAAAGTTAAAAAAAAATAAGATAGGTTTTATAGCTTTCTGGACACTAAAGCCCTACTGGATCAGAAAAGCAACAGAAAAAGAAAGAGAAACTTGACTTGAATGTTGCCAAAACGTAGGATTGTTTGCAGATTGTCTTAGGAAAGCCAAAATAGTTGAAACCGCAAATCTCGAAAGTTAAGTAAAAGAAACAGTGTGTTCCATGGATAATCTTGATTGTATGTATGATAACTGTCTAGATTGTAAACAACGGTACAGGACAAGAGTCATATAGTAACCTGGGCTCTTTGGCAAACTAAAAATGTTACAAAGACTTTCAAAGGCGGGGACGAAAAAGAATTGAGCATCACAGTGAAGGAAAGAAGAAAGCGCTTCTATCGAAAAGGCAATAGAAAAACTTCACGAGTTGTCAAGACCCTCGTACAGTCGCCATCTGTTTAATATCAGAAACCAGTATAAGCATTACAAAACTCTCAAAGAAACTTAGTCAATCTGAATGTCTGATTCATGTAGACTCTTCAGACGACAACTCTTGCAAGATGTCAAAGGAAATTCAGTCGATGCATTTTGGAGCATCATTAACACAGATTTCTCATCGTACTGGTTACTATGTTACAGGAGATATTGATAATATCCGTTCATTTTGTGGAGTCTCGAATTCCCTTAGACATGACCCTCCAAGTATTTGGGCACACATGCTACCTATTTTAAAGGAAACCAAAAAGCTTGATCCATTTGTTGAGTACTTACATTTTTAACCAACAAGTCATTACGGACAGAAAATTAATTTCTATTTACTTTCAACCATGCCATTTGAGCTTGGCTTTACTGGTGCTTGCTGGAACTTCCACGAATCAGGACATAGGAGGGAAATTCCTGGTGGCATTGGGGGATCTATATAACGATCGGCAGATAGACAAATTAGCTTCGGAGCAGATATATTGACAGCAGATTCGTTTATCAAGACCATTGAAACTGGCTTTAAAATCAAGTTTTACGAAGTTAAGGAGGATGAAGTTTTAGACGTAGAAGAGGAATTCCTACACAACTGAAAGCTATTCCAGGAACAACGAAAATACATCAAATCTTTACAGATTCAGAGAGAAAGCTCAAATATAGAGGCATACGCTGCATTGATATTCATTGCTCTGACCATCTTTGTGATTTGTTTGAATATTCTGCATGTGTAGGTCCAGATCAAACAAATTGATTGACAAAGCTGTTGAATTGATATATACACCAACATCTTATGAAAATTGAAATCTTAAAGTTAATAATTCGTATGCAAGAGATGTATCACAGAAAATTATGGAAAAAGACAAAACCTGTCAAAAACATTGCAACACTGTGGATTTTTCGAACATTTGCAAATTACTTGTTTGGAATCTATTGCAGAAACTTTGAATAGAAAAGACATGTTCATTCAATTAGATAACGTTGCTATTGACAACAAATCCCTTGGTCTATTACCGGATGAGGTCCGTACCGATAAAACTCTATTTCCAGTCAAGGTAAGAGCCGATGAAAACTGCCTTCCAGCATGTGGAAGCGTTTTTGTTTTTGGAAACGATTCTTACGCAGATGAAATCCGAGGTCATATTATAAAGGAACTAGCTCTAAATAAAAAGTTTTATCGAGATAAAGACTACTTGTCAAAGGCTCTTGAGACCAATAACCAGAATAAAAACCTTTTGAAAAGTTTTGCAATGTATTCGGATGAATACACCCATGGCGTTGTATTGACAAAAAGATCTATTGAAGATATTTATGAGATAGACGTAATGCAGATAAGAAATTCAAAAACATGCAAGGGCATATGGCAGATTTTTGCCCTGGCAAGTGTTATCAGAAGGCCAATAGTGTCGGTGTATTCCAAAAAGGGGAATCCTAATGTACGGAAAGATTTTCATTGGAAAATCGAGTCAAAAGAAAAGATTCCGATAATCCGTTGTACATAATGTAGACATCTACTCGCCTTGATATGAACAACGCCTGCTGGGTTCCAAACCACTTTGTGCCCTTATTGGAAATAAATGAGCCTGGTGAAATAAATGACAACAACCGAGAACCTGATATAGAGTTTGAAAACATTCCTGAAGCTAAAAATTGTCTTCACAAGTACGTCGTTGTAGACTATGAGTTCACTCCATATCCAGGATATGTTGAAGATGTAGACTCCTCAGATTTATATGTAGTGTGCATGCAAAGAATCGATAAAGATGTAAAGAAAAATGTCTTTTATTGGCCAAAAGCAGTGGAAGACAAATGCTGGTACAAACACTCCAGAATATTGGCTATCAATCCGAAGCCAAATAAATCAAAGGCTCTTCTTGTAATAATGAAGTGGATCCAGAAATATGGTCAAAAACCTTGGCAAGACTACACTGTTAAAAAGTGTCAGAAAATAGATATTTCAGAATCATTGATAATCGAAAATGTTCTATTTGACTTTTTGTTCAGTTGTATTGTTGTGTTCTTTTAACATGTTTCACTATAAAGTTTAAACATATGAACTTGATTTTGCTTTTTACTCCTACAACTATAACCTTCTCTAAGATGGTACAACGGATGGTTTGGTTGGTGAATTGTATGCGAGATAAAGACCAACATGCTGAGCTCGATCTTTAAAGTGCTAGTTCACAGTAAGACATATCACCTTATCTGCACTAATTTCCCAGTTTTTTTGTTTTTTGCTTGACCCGGACGGGGATGATACATGTATGCATAGTTTATTTGTAATGTAACAATAATTATATGTCTGGTTTTGTATCCCTAGGAAATTCCAAAACGTTTTTATTTCTTTTTTTTTTTTTTTATTTTGTGATCAAAAGTTTTTATCTGTCTCTACTGTTACTTCCTTGTCTTTCCTGTTACTGCCATTGAACGTTCCTGTTACCCCCAAAAATGTGTAAAATAGTTTTGACCATGAACATAACTGGTCTATTGGCTAAATTTCCAGTCAATGTCATTGAAAAGGGACATAATAGTTAATTTTCGCTGCCACTGTCTCCACAATTTTTTTTAAGAGCGTTTGAAAAATTAGAAATGTGATGATTTTCTGAACGTACCTACTATCTGCAGATTTTTGGTTTGTTATCTAATTAATGATAAATGCTAATGTGATTTCAAATGTACACTGTTATTTAAGTATGATCCACACTTTTGATTAGATATTTTCTATTTTCCCATCACGCTTGCTGTAATTAAAAAAAAGTAACAGGATGGACAAAATCGAACACCAGCTGGCACAACATTTCAAATACATTGTTTCTCCGGTGTCGATAAGATTGCATATTTTGAAAAAAAAAATGTTTACAAAGCAATGTGCTGTTAATTCTTCGAATTAAATTGGATTCAAATCAACTTCTTTTTTTTAAAGTTCAGATTCCAAATTGTACTTTATTTTGGAATGACCGATGCAGTGTTTTTTTCTTTCTTTTCTTAACAACAACGGCATTAAGACATATGATTGATAACTTTGGATGAAATTACGTATGAATAAGACAAATGATTTGGTGGACTAAGTAAGAATTTCATTAAACAAACAGGCCGAAAATGAAACAAGTTACTTTCTTTAAAATAAGAAAAGCAATACGTGAACCCGAGACCGCTGACTGGTTACCAAAAATTTGTTGCTGGATATTTTTTTTTATTTTTTGCTTTTGATTTGAAATAATTTACTGTAAATAAAATAATGTGTCGTAATGATGATGTTAAAACACCCTTATTGAAAATAGGTAAATGTGTGTAGATTCTTGTACAAGTCAATTGAAAGCAATAGTTGTGAATAGAAAAGTGTATAATACAGCTACTATTTGAATTTACCTTTTAAGGCTTGACTATTTTATTTATTACTTGGGAGTGTACATAATTTTTTCTTAATCCTATTGCAAATCCCATTTTCTGCAAAACGGATGTGCAAATTGCACAAACAAATCGCAATATAAATTTAAGCCCTCAGTTCGCTTTATAATCTGGATGCGTTTATTTTATCTTTCATATTTTCATATTTTGTTTCCTTGATGCCTTTAATTATTTTTTTTTTTTTTTTTTTTGTTATTGAGTTTCTGCTTGTAGGAAAAACGTATTATACCTGTCAATTATGTTTTTTTTCAAATTAAGTTAAAAAGGGGCTGATTATCATTGATATAACTATGTGAATTCAGTATTAATAACACATTTCAATTACAAATTGATGTAATTCCTTACTGAGATAGAAAGGATACAATCAGGTTAGACTCATGAAAACTGTTCTTAATAAGACCTCATTGCTACATTTTTGTGCTGTTTTAATATGTATACCGGGTGATTAATGTCGGATCTGCCTGTTCTGGTCTTGTGTTGTGTTTAGACTTTGGTGTAATTTTTTTGTGACTTTGAAATTTATTCACAGCTACTTTAAGTACGTCTTAAGTCGACGCTAGGGGCCGTCTTGACATTGTTGTAAGGTATGAATGATTTGTTCATTGTTGAAGACCCTCCAGCGACTGTCAAGATGAAGAACAGGAATAAAAGACCTGTTCGTTGATAATTTGTATTTTTTCCATGCACATTTACTCCATATCCCTTTATTTTCTATAAAAGGGCCTGAACACGGCTTAATGCAAGTTTACGCCCTTCAATGTAACAGGTCATATATGGCATTACATTATTTTTCTTTTTAAATGATTTGATTCCGGGAGATTGGTTGTCTCACTTTAATTTTACCCATGTCATCTTTTTAGTTTAACAGAAAAGAGAGCCAGTTTTGTATTCTTTAATATAAAGTATAATTTTTTATGTCCGGTAGCTTCGTATCTTCTCAAAACATTCTCTCGAACAATATCTGGACATCGGTAGACATGTAACATTGCCAAACCACACAACCGTTCACCCGTCATTACCGACCACTTCGACTATGCTATTTCGACATTTTTTATTCTTTTTTTTATTATCAATGTTTCATAGACTAACCGATACATATTTTTACAATTTAAAGTAGTTTTCAAAATTACACGAAAGGTCCTTAAATATAATAAAACTCAAGTTTAAAACAAAATTACTAATTTACAAATGAAATTCAACGCTAAGACAATAGTCATGAAGAAGGGCAATCAATGAACAAAAGACAAACCCGTGAACAGATAAGACACATAACAACAAATTATAGTCAATCAACACTGAAAACTAAAAATAAATGAGAAACATGGATCCCGAAAAAAAAACAGGGGCGACGTCAGAGGGTGAACAAAACTTACTTCTTGCAAGACACTCGCCGTGAAAACAATTTGATATGAAGACAAGCTTTTGTTTCAACTTATTATTTTTTTTTTTTTAACTCAATGTAGTTACGGCCCTGTATAGATATATATTTTAAAGTACATTATCCATGTGAAGTGAACCCTGTGGCATGCACCTTATAAGATGGTTTCGTCTATTTTCCTTGAGAGTAACACATCATTAATTGGGACCTCTTATATACTGACAATTATTTTGGTCTCATTAAACATCTCAAATTTTAAGGATTTCCTGAAGTTACTTAAACCAATCCAAATATTCTACAGGAAAACTTGGTTTTGAAGACTATCTTATTTTCGCTGAGAAGCTTTTTTGAATACCTGAACATACTCTCAAAAGAATCAATTTATATAAAAAAAATATGTAGATATATAAAGATACCAGGATTAAAAATAGTGTACCCCAGACGCGAGTTTAGTCTACAAAAGACTCATCAGTGACACTCGAATAAAAAAAGGTTAAAAAAGCCAAATAAAGGACGAAGTTGAAAGGCATTGAGGAACCTAAATTTCGAAACAAAGATTTTGCCGAATACATCTAATGGGGTAGGAAATCCTTAGTATTTCGAGAATTTCAAAATGTATTGTAGTACAGTCACTAAAACAAAACAAAAACAAAAAAACAAAAAAAAGAGAAAAAGAAAAAAAAAAAAAGAAAAAGAGAACCAGCTGGAGATTAGAAGTAATGATGACCATGCGCTTGAAAGTCACACGTCAAGCTCTTACTGCCGTGTCCTGATTTAAAAAAAAAATTCACATTCACGAGTCAAATTGATAATTATGTATGCACGTGGTTTTATTGCGCAAGAAATAGTAAATGGAACGCATACGCACTAATACTCTGGATAAAAATACACATTTGCGTCATCACATATATTAATCTAGGCTTAAATCTAAACTGCCTACTTAAAGTGTTTTGACTCCGGATTTATTGCCATTTAATCCCGAATTTGCGTGAACGGAAACCAATAGTGTGTCGTGTGAAAAGTAAAATAACAAAAATACCGAACTCCAAGGAAAATTCAAAACGGAAAGTCCCTTATCAAATGGCAAAATCAAAAGCTCATCAAACGAATGGTATAACGGTAAATGAACCAAGAAGTCTGTAGGATAGCTGGTCAACACAATGAATACAATTTTAAAAATTTATTAAAAACATGAAAAAGATAATTGAAATTTAATTAACATACATTCCTGTAAATGAATCTTTTCTAAACATTTAATATATGAGCACAAATCAGCAGGGATGCGCACACATTTTATCTAAATTTTAAACGGTAGTGAATGAAAAAATACTTGCATGGTTTCAATTCACAAGGATTTGAAATCCTTTCTTTTCACAAAAATGTAATTAATATTTTACAATAATCATAAAAATTTAATTACTAAGTTTATTATTTTATACTGTTTAAGTATGGTTTTATAAGTCTCTGCTCATATTTTGTATAGCAATATATTCATATAATAGAAAGTTAGACTTTAGAATGAAATTGATTTGATAAATAAAATGTAAAGTGTCTATTCTATACATGCCTGTGTTCGGATATTATCCTGGGAGGTTCATAAGGGTTACGTTTAATAGAAAGTGGAATTGAAATTAAATGTTAAATTCCCAAATGACTACCTCACTGGTCATTCCGTACCATTTCTTGCATAATATCCATGTTTCAAGTTCATTTTAAAAATTATATTGTGTGGTTACCGTGGTTCAATTTGTTTTTTGTTTGTTTTTGTTCTCTCTTCTTTTCTCTTAACATGTTGTCTGATATTCCAAGTGATTTGGATTTGTTGTCTTTATTATCGATACTATCTTGTTGAAAAGACAATTTTGAAAAACTCTAGGTATCTACCCACAATTTACCCTACCACACGGTCACTACTTCAGGTGTTGATTCACCATATATAATTTCAAATGACATGACAGTAAGTACGTTAGACCTTTTGTTCATATGTTTCAAGTTCTTTGGCAAATAGTTCCATTTTGAATTGATTTGTATTTAAAAATAGTGCTCACTTAAAAAGAAATTCATAACAGGTGTAGTATCAATAACAGTAGACCATCAAAAGTCACCAAGAAAGTAACATATAATCATCAACAAGATGTCTATACAATGTCAATGAGTGCTACATAAGTTAGTTTGATAGGAACTACTTGTGATAGGTCTGATTTTTTTTTTATAAAATTGCATTACTATCAGTACACATTAGTTTGACGACTATTTAGAGGTCCTGTCCCCTAGGTCATGGTCCAGCAACTTTCAATTACTTAGCAATTTTCAATGATATGTTTTCTGCTTAAGTTCGTTTGAAAGGAACTACTTGTGTTAGATCAATGCTATTTTTCTACAAACTTGTATTACTTTCAGTACATATCAGTGCCACTGTTGCGCGCTTTAAGAGTGTTATTTAAATATTGATTTATGTCAGCACTCGTGGTATAGTGGTATCATGCATAGACTGAAGACTCTACTGATTATGAAGAAAATACGCGCGAGTTCGAACCCTTCATATGCCACTCGTTTTTGAGAGGATAAAAAATCGTAAGTTAAAAGTTTAAAGTTATAAAATAAGTTATCTTAAGTTAACGAAGTGGTCAGATTCTTGAAAAATAATCTACTGTGAGAACAATAAACTGACGTCAGAAATATGGGTTAAGTTATATAGATACAATGGATAAGCGTGGATTCTTGAAAAAGAAACCATGAGCCCGGAGGGCGAATGGTTTGTTTTTCATGAATCTAAGCTTATCCATTGTATCTATAACTTAAACTTTTGTGTTAATTTCTTTTCAAAATTAAAGCCTTTTCTTAATTAGAAGGTATTGTAAGTGAGTTTAAATAACCATGTTATCGTGTCCAACGATGCATTGATAAATCTCAAATCACAATCAATTGGTTGACAAAATACAAATATAACACTTCTACCTTTAAAGATCTTTATATTTATATTTATATTTATATTTATTAGGCATCTGAATATTATCTGTTTTTACAAAATAAGACATATTCGAACTTATTTCTAATAAAATTGAGAATGGAAATGGGGAATGTGTCAAAGAGACAACAACCCAACCAAAGAGCATATATAAAGTATATATAATAAGTATGTTTTCGAAATTTCTAGCATTTTAGGCACATCACGATTTTCTCGCATAGGAATTTGCGAATAAACATTTGTAAAATTTTGTAGTAAAACAGATGAAATCATACTATATTTATACAACAAAAATCGACAAATAGAATGTAATCATTTTTGTTTCAAACATGTGAAATAGCCAATAATAATCCAAAAAATAAACCGTAAAACTCGCTATTATTACAAAAATATCCACTATAACATGCATTATTAGAAAAAAAACAGAATTGGGACAACAGAGATAATACAGGGATTCGAACCTAAACCGACAAATCCCTATCTTTTAACTCGTTGATTTTAAGCATGCTAACCTCGCAGCTACCAACTTATACTATACGACTGTCCATTGTGTATATATAAAGGTACAACCCCTGTGTGTCCGTTGTTCATTTATATATATAAAATAGAAATCTAAGTTATAACCCATTGGTAGCCGAGAGGTTTTGTCGATGTGATGATGTCAGTCATTCATAACAGATTCCAAGGAAGGGTTCGATTCCCAGTGAAGGCATATACAAATTACAAAAATTAAAGGTAAGTTTTTAAATTAATTCCATTAGTGAACAGAAATCAGTAAATTAGCCAATTCAAACTTAATGAAATTAGACACACAAAGGAAACAATTGAATATAATTTGGTAAGTCCATTTCAGCGGCAGATTTAGGAAGCGTTGATTCTAGAAAAAGAATCCACGGTAAATGAATAGGCTGACGTCACCACAATGGTTTAAATCTTTTGAGATGATATTTAATCTTTTATTCTATATAATTTTACTTGAAGTTAGGTGAAGCGATATATTTGTTCATTTTTCAATCTGAAATTCTAGACGGATGAACATTCTCCAATTTGATATACATTAGTAAAGGAAAATAAAGGTATATATCAATGAGACCACACAGAAAAGAAAAGGCAAATTGAGGTCCACATTTATTGTAATCAATGTTCACCAAAATATGAAATTTGTCTTTACCTTGTGAAGATAAACTTAAGATTTCATTTTATTTTTTTAGATAGAGAAAATACAGAACAGAACTTTACAGCAGCAATATGTAGCTAAGAAAAAGTCAATGGATTCTACAAATACTACAGGAACTAATAATGAACGTAAACTTTGGCATGGTACAGCCATGGAAGCAGTGGATAGTATAAATACATATGGATTCAACAGAAGCTATTGTGGAAAGAATGGTAATTAAAATGAAGAAAAGAAATTTTCTGGTTTTATTTTTGTCATTTTTTTTATCACATTTCCTCTCTAAATTTCTTGGGTATTTACTTAATTGAAATTTCATGAAATATAGACCCTGAACTTTCTCCTATATTGAAAAAAAATATTTTCGTTAAATTTGTTTTTAAATTTTTACCAGTAGATACTAATATAAAATATACCCACATGTAAGAGTTAAATAACCACAACAATTTGACTTTTTTCAGTTGTTGCATATGGTAATGGTGTATACTTTGCTGTCAATCCAACTTATGCTGCTCAAGCCCAGTATGCTCGTCCTGATCCAAATGTTAACAAGAGGATGTATATGTGTAAAGTTCTAGTGGGAGAATTCACCAAAGGACAACGTGGCATGAATGTACCACCACCTAAACCAGGAGCTGCTGGTGGCTATATTTTATATGACAGTGTTGTTGACAATCCTCAGAGTCCTGGCATCTTTGTTATATTCCAAGATACCCAGGCTTATCCTGAATATCTCATTGTGTTCAAATAATACATCTTTACTGTGTGGAAGTAAATTCCATAAATAAATGTTTGCAAGCCAATTTTAAAAAATGTATTAAAATTCAAGAGCAAATTATAACTTTGATCATTTTATCATTCAGACATTTTTAAAAGCATGCTGACAGTTAATCTTTAGAATGAAAATGTATAATTGCTTAACAGCAGTGTATCAAATTATCAAAAGAAGAAATGTAGGCATTCTTAAACAATCCTAACAAAATTTACATGATTTTAATAAATTATGAAACCTTGTTTTTTTAATGGAACATAACAATACAAATATTAAATTTGTTCTTAGATTTTCATATATATTATGAGGTTCAAAAAGAGGGTAGATGATGTCGATTAAATTGAAGAAATTTTGCATTTTTACATTCTTAAATAAACAAACTTTTATTATCAATAGTTTTTTTTTTTTAATTAAAAAAAAAACTGAGATACTAAATAGTCTTTATGATTTCAAATTCATTGCAATAAAGTGATGGAGAAAAAGTCTGAAGCGTTTTATTGTGCTCCGATTATTTTATTTATTTCGCAGAAAATAAAAGAACTAATATTTTTCATTTCCTATTGTTAATTTTCCATTTTTAGACGACGATGTGCCTTTGGCTCCATCATACGGTGTTTATATATCCCAACTCGTTCGGTATGCCCGTGTGTGTTCTGATGTCATAGATTTTAACGAACGTAATCAATGCATCACTGGGAAATTATTGTGTCAGGGATTTCGATACCATAAATTACTTAAAACTTTTACTAAATTCTTTCATAGATACAAAGATTTGATTAGTAAATTTGGCTGTACCTGTAGAAAACTTATTAAAAATGGTATTTCACATCCTAAATTTTACGGTAATATTGTACTTAAAGCGAGGAAATCACTATGTGATCCGTGTAAACTCATCGAACCTTTAAACAAACTTATAAGTAAGGGTTATCGTACCAATATTGTAATTAGATCTCTGAATATAGTTTACATTGGCACTAATATCGATTTTGTCATTAGCAAATTAAAACATAACTAAGTTGTATCTTCTTTTTGAGGCGGGATGTTAAGAGACACACACACGTTAATTTTTATCTCTTAAGAAGTAGCTCCTCACTATCCTACTACCTGTCGATACATTTATTTTTGGCATTGCACAAGTCATGTCTTCTCTGACTGTTCATGACGTTAAAATACTAAATCCCTGGGATGTGTTTTAGTTGATTTTAGTCTCTGATGCATGATTTTTTATCATTAATTGTTTTTGGCTTTTAACTAGCTGTCAGTAACTGCGAGTACTCTCAAATCGTACTTTCTTGTTAATTCGACCTGTTGATACTATTTTTAATACTTTTTGTTATTTTATATTAATATGGATCTTGTCTGTATACCAGCTTTGATTATTTGGAATATCTACTAATTTTCACTTCTTCGTACTACATTTGTATTAACATCAAGATTATTCTCCTTTAATCTGTACAGGAAGTTTTATTGTTGATATTTACCCTTATGTATCTAGTGTTAAATTAGGTATTTATATGACAGACCTTTCTTGGTATTCCTAATTATTGGAAGATTTTATATAGACAGAAAAGTATACCTAAAACGACAAAGTTATTTTTCATTTACCTGTATATATTATGAAAACCGGTTTTTCAAAAGTGATTATTTTCTAAGGGTTTAATATTTCGCGGTAGTGTTTTGCCATGGCTTTATTTGGACTTGTTTGTTTGCTTTTGGCCTTGAATGTTTGTCCCTAATATTTTATTAACTATGTATTTACTTTCAGGTATCACAGATCGAATTTATTCGTTCATAGTGTGTTAATTTACGTTTTGATTGAGTTAAGCCTTCCAATTGATGTTTTATCGTGTGTTTTCTATGTTGTGATGTTATACTATTGTTTCAGAAAAGGGAGAAGGTTTGGTACCATTAAAACGTTTAATCCCGCTGCAAATGTTTGCACCTGTCCTAAGTCAGGAATCTGATGTACAGTAGTTGTCGTTTGTTTATGTAATTTATACGTGTTTCTCGTTTCTCGTTTTTATATATACTAGACCGTTGGTTTTACCGTTTGAATGGTTTTACACTAGTACTTTTGGGGCCCTTTATAGCTTGTTGTTCGGTGTGAGCCAAGGCTCCGTGTTGAAGGCCGTACATTGACCTATAATGGTTTACTTTTATAAATTGTTATTTGGATGGAGAGTTGTCTCATTGGCACTCACACCACATCTTCCTATATCTAATAATGAAATATTCAGATAATGCGTCAAAAGTGATATATATATATTTTTTCATATGCCATTTCGACAAAGTTGACAGGTGAAAAACAAATCATGAGGTAAAGGTGTCTTCGTCGAAGTCTGCGTTCATGGTTATTTGATATATATTGATAAACATATGTGTAGATGACCGTTTAATAAATATGAACTTTCCATTTCTATGTTCATACATTCCAGGAGCGCCTGCATACGAACTTTATATTCCTCAGTTGAAACGATATTTCAGGGCTTGTGTTGCCTATTGTTTCCTATCACACACACACACACACACACACACACGTATGTAAACTAGTTGAAACGATGTTCCAAACGTATCATAATTACTAATTTTAGGTATATGCAGGTATGTATAAGTTTGTCACATGCTAGCCTCGGACGAATGAAATTTATAACGTATTGTTTTATTTTTTTAGAAATACGCACAAATGTTTTTTTAACCTTACAGAACGAAATTTATGAGAGATTGAATGACATTTACAAAATGGTACTTCTACAAAATAAATTTACTGAAAATCGGCACTATTTGTTTGGCTTTTTTTTTTGTGCATCGAAATCTTTGACAAATTGTTTGAAAACTGTCATCTTAAATTTGTCCTAGCTGCCTAGTGTTAGCTTTAACGTAAAATGAGTTTGCTAGAAACAATCAAATCCTTACGCTGTAAACAAATAGAATACAAAAAAAAATAACATAGATACTTGTTTTACAAAAATGAAATGAAGAAATCGTTTCGTCCTTTGTATTCAAAGCTCTTACAATATTTCTGTTTGTGTTTCAAAATCTCCAATAAAAAAAATTAGTTTTATTAAATGATCATGGGGATGAACAGTTACCAATAGAATTCGTTCATTAGTTGAATCTTATGATAATATTGCCATAAAGATCAGCCAAATACGTTGTTTCTCCCAGTAAAACACATTACAATTATCGCTGAAACGTAAGTACAATAAAGCTACATTTTTTAAAATCTTCGCTCATGAATGAAATACAATTAAACAATTAAAGTTAATTTCTGATTCTGTTAAGATCCTTTGAAACATGGCTTTTAATTGACTTGATTCAGTCAACAGTGTGTTCCTTGTTACACACATTTGTATATGTATAAACTTTAATTCTTTTTTCCTACGCTGAAACTTTGGGTCCTTTTTGTTTTTTCAGCCCTTCAACGTTTGTATAAAGTTGCATCTGTTGCAATTTAATTGAAAAATGAAAGTAGTTTATCAATGCAAGTTGTAATTAGTCCGTGTGTAAAAACACAACATTGAGAGGTGATACAATTATCTTCGCTTGTTAGAGCTTTCTTACATTTTGACGAAAGGTACGAACGAACGTAAAGGGAGCAGTTATTACATTTCCACGATAACACGTAGTATTTGATTTATCCGGTAAAACAGCATTATTTTCTGAATAAGATCTATCTTTGAAAATTTAAGCATATCGCAAATAAAATACGCTTTTAATAACTGAAAATAAAGAAAAATAATTTCAAATACACTTACGTGCGATACGTTACTTATGTTAAACACGATTACACACATTTGCGTGGGAATCGTTGAAGTATGTGTTTCACCATTAAAGTTTTGATTAAACTATTGAAGTATGATACTGTAAATTTAACGACAAGATTCACAATTTTTAAAAATTTTTAATGGGTATGCTATCATCAAATTGTCAACGTGGATCATCAAGATTTGCAAGACAAGGATGCTGCAATGTTTTGAAAAAGTAATGTAAAATAAATATAGGAAAACAAAACAATTTTGCGATGAAGTTTTTTTCTATTAATGTTAAGGTTAAATGTGGAAAAAAGTAATGTGACTCTTGCGATCGCAGGAAACAAATGTAAAAGGAACCAATACTATAGCCCCCTTGAAAGTTAATGGTCGTTGTCCTAGTATTCCAGAGATGATTTTCATAGTCTGTTGTTAACAAATAATGTTTCAGTTAATGCTAAATACGCAAATGATTTGGAATCATTCTTTTACACGTCGTTAGTTTGTTTTAATCATCTAATAATTGTGGTCCAATCAGTGGTGCATTTAGCATTTACAGAAGATTTTAACACGACGATAAATGTCCACGAGACAAGAGCCAACCAACAAATAGATGATCATCAACATCGAGGCAAACAAAGTTGAATATGAACGTATAACAAGCATTACATGATAAAGAAAAAAAACAAACACACAAGTTACAATCAAAGAAAAACGGAATACTTTGGTGTTTTGGAAATTTAAACTGTCTCTGTCTCTGACTTAGTTGTATATAATAGACTAAGGCAAAGATCTAGAATAGGAGACTAGGAATGTGTCTGTTGAGTACAGGCACTAGGGTGCGCCCCATGCATGCACACCTAAATCCGCCCTTGAGCTCCAATTATGGATCAACTAATTATAGATAATTGTTTTGTTCATTAACATCACATTTGAACACCTAAATGTATATCAAGAAAAAAATAAATCTACAACCTTGCACTTTATATATCCTGGATTTAGTAATGACGATTCAACAGTAAACATGCTTGGAAAATTGATTATTATTGATTGCTTAAAGTCCAGTGGCAAATATTTCATTAATGTTCTAGACGAAAACACAATTATACGCTGACAGAACTATTCAGTTCTATAGGTGAGCCTAACTCGGGTGTATGGACACACCACAAGGCGACAATGGGTATCTACAAGGGAGAGGCGAGGAATCACTGTTATTAAACGAGCCCCGGCATAACATGTTTCGGAGGTAAATTTGTTCCTTTTTTCAATGATTTTGGGGTTGGAAATTTTTGAATTTAGGAAGTATTTGTTTTTTATGTGTGATAAGGGGAGCCAATTTATTTGCCTTTGTATTTTCTTAGGTTAAATAACGCAAAGTTGTTTTCTTTTCTTGGGAAAAGGGGGGATGGGGTTGGGGGGTGGGAGTTGAGCGCAATCTTTTATTTCTAGGGGTATTTAGCTTTTTTCTGACGCGCCTATATTTAGGAAATTTGTAGAGTTTTCTACTTCCCCCTGGTGGTTTAATATTTGTTCCTCTCGGACGTCCAGAAATTTCTATATCGCACGAAAAATCAAGTTAAA
This sequence comes from Mytilus coruscus, assembly GCA_017311375.1. Classification (NCBI taxonomy): domain Eukaryota; kingdom Metazoa; phylum Mollusca; class Bivalvia; order Mytilida; family Mytilidae; genus Mytilus; species Mytilus coruscus. Next base: position 81,817,254 of record CM029601.1, read on the forward strand.
CGCCATTGAAGTTTTATGACGCTTCGACTAAGATTACACAATTATGTCAAAATAAAGGATTCCTAAAACGAGTCTTACGAATGATTCGTCAAGCGTACGTACCTTTTGTCAAACTGTAAGAAGGCTCTGTGAAAACCTAAGTGACACCAGGTGCTTATATGCATACCCAAATGGCCATCATAAGAGTTTAAAGTCATATCAAATTGAAAGTGTCTAAAACATTCATCAAATATACCAGGCTAATAATTTGGTTCGCATGACGCGCGTCTCTTTTGCATATAACTTTAAGTGGTGCATGAATCGAAAAGATTTAAAGTCCATATCAAGTACGAAGTTGAAGAAAATAAATGAAAAACCAAAATTCCCACAAGTTGTGCCAAATATTCCTTAGTGTTTCGAAGAATTCAACATTCTGTAAGCAGTTTATTTATATAAAACACATTGATCGTATCGATGATAATTTACATAAAGTACGAATTTGGAGAACATTTACAACCTAAAACCAAAAACGTTGTGCATAGGTTTGAAATCTACACAAAAAAAAAAATATTGGTATACAAATAAGTGTTACCAAAATGACCTAAACAGCATAATAAAAGCCGTTTTAAATCAGTTATGCCTAATATAGCTGCAACATCATTATAGTACATGTTTGTAAAATTTGAAGAACAGTTAGCGATAGTTGTTTCAAATAAAACGTGTAGTAAGGAATGGAATTGTAAAATTACCAGAGTTTGTTAACGCGAAGACATCTTCCCACTCCATTTCTTCAGAATGTATATCAAATAATCACTTCTTTCCAAGCTTACACTTTGAGAGACTGCCAAATAATTATATTTACATCACTACGTATTTAAAACTTACAAGTACCACCTTCTGTATTTGTCGATTAGGCCAGATAAAGGGACAACAGGAAAAACGTATAAAAATACAGAACTACAAAGAAATTCAAAGAGTGGAAGTACACAAAACCTGACAAAGTCAAACGCTCGAATATATGACCAACACAACAATTGGAAAACAATTGTCATATTACTGACTTGGTACAAGCATGTTTTGAAGAAAAAGCTTGTTAAACCTGGTTTCATAGTTAGCTAAACCTCCCACTTGTATGATAGTGGTTTATAGTTCTGTTATATTAACAAAATTGGGTAAGCACCAACTAAATGGACTTTAAGTCCACTTCTTCAATTTTTAAATAAAAATGGTTTTTTTTTCTCATTCCATTATCATCATTTACATTTAACAACATTCAAATCGAAAATATTCAGTGTGCTATAAAGCGAATTCTATTTGATTTAACACACTATGAGCGCATGATACGCCCGTCGCTTTTTCAAAAAATAAAATTCCATAACTCCTCAACGTCAAAAAAGAAATTCATAAAAAAAAAACTAAAGGGAAGCTATTTTCATAGATATAAACCAGTCACCAAAGTTTCATTGAGTTATTGGCTGAAACTGGAAAATCACCGCTTTTTTATAAAAAAATCCCATAACTAGGAAACTTAAAATTTAAAATTTATGAAAATCCAAAGGGAACTTACGTCAATAGATATAAACAATTCACCAAAGTTTCCTGCAAATTGGTGGAAGTGTTTTTGATTTATTGTCCGAAAACTGGAAATCCCCCTTTTAAACGAATAAAACCCCATAACTCAGAAATGTAAAATTTAAAATTTATGAAAATCGAAACAGAGCTCACGTCAATAGATATAAACAATTCAACAAAGTTTCATGCAAATTAGTGAAAGTGGTTTTTGAGTTAAACTAGAAAATCCCGCTTTTTTAATGAATAAAACCCCAAAACTCGGAAATTGGAAAAAAAAGATAAAAAAATAAATTTAAGGAAATTGAATGATTAAAACTATCATGGATAACAATAGAAATGCCCCAATAACATCCTTAAAATCACAAACCGAATAAGCTTAACACCCGAGACATTAAAACGATGACAACTGTAAATTTTGTGAATACAAAATTTCATGAAAATTTTGTGTTATAGCTTTTAATGAACAGATGTGTAAGTCTTGTTTAGCTTCCAATATATCCAATAGCAATTTTACTCTGCATTCGTTTTGTTGATATTTTGATACTTTGGTCTAGTTTGAATTTTGCTGACGTATAATATATACCTGTCTGATCTTAGTTCCCTAAATAATTGATGGGCTTCAAGTAGAACTCTGTGAAAATAACATTCCGCATTTGAGCGATAATATCTAGTTTAGATCTGCCGGTCTTCTGATGGAAATTTCTTTGTTGTATTGTTTCTATATTTATATTGCGGAGCTAGGAACATTTTATTTCTTTTAATAAAAATTCTAGTGCAATAAGTCATGTAACGAAATTGTTTATAACGTCAGTCGTCAAATCCACGGTTGACGGTCCCTGTCATTGGGAACAACGTTGCGCAGTCGCAGTCGACGTTTCAGGGCTATTTTAAATGGCTTATTTTGATCATTTGCGAGTAATCAATTAAAAAAGAAATAACAATACTGTAATCAAAGAGTTTCTACTTTCAGTTTTGGATTTGACGTTCGCAAATATTAGTTTTACTGACTTCGCTTTACGTCAAATCTCCATTTGACGGTTTCAATCCTTCAAATACAGTACTTTTATGCTTAAGTGGTTAAATAAAGTAAACTTTAGAAGATGCTTTACCTTTCGGGTTATTTACCGATTTTTTTATTTTTATGTTGTACATTTGTCTTGTATACTGATTGTTCAATTTACGCGCGCTTTAGAAAGGTGTACCTGACAGAAGCTTAAAGCAGACTAAACCTGTCTTCACGCTTTTTTCAATATTGCATAGATCAATATAAGATGACAGAAAAGGTACAAAAAAAAAAAGAAATGAAAATACAATGTATTTTTTTTTTTTAATTTGACCAAGCGATTGGACAGTGAATCTACAGTATGTTAAAATTGTTTTAGCAGGTGAAAATGTTTCTATATTTTAGCAGTTTTTACTGGAAAGCTTAGATCGATCTATTCAAATCTAGCATTCTAAGGAAAACGTTTGGGTTTTTATGTCGTTTTTATTGTTTGATCGGTTACATTTACATGTACCAAATTACCAAATAGTTACCAAATTTTGAAACGGAAATTTTATAATGTAACATAAACATAGTGTATAAATCAAACTTTATATTCATCAACTTGTTATTTTTCGGATGGCTGACCCCAGGCCTTGCGGTCATAAAACTTTCGAGCACGATTTTCCTACTCAGACTCAGAAATCAACTAATCAAAATCATGGATTTGGTGTTTCGAGCACAAATTTTGTACTCCGAGTACTGAGTAAAGTTTTATGACCGAGAGCCCTGGTTGACAGTCTCCCGAACGACCAAGTCATTATAAAACCATACAGTCCCGTTCCGGAACTGTGAGATAAAGTGCTTTGAAATTGCTTTCAAGAGGTGCGTCTATTGAACTGATAATAAATAACATAGGGTTTAAATTGATTGATTGTGTTATCTTCCATTTGCAAAGACAGGATCTCGTCAGTTGTATGTTCTATTTTGATGGATTTCCGTTTGAATATATTTAATTAGTAGTATATGAAATATAAAGCAAGTGATGTGGATTGTGCAATGATCAATTTCATGACTATTCTAAACCCCTTACATAATTCCGTCTTTGAATGGCTTCCAAGGAGATTTGTTGCATTTCATATACAAATAATAGCATACTAAATTTACGCTAGTGTTAATTTATCATTAAGCGAATACCCTTTCCTAAATAAGTAACCTAGATCATTTGTTGATGGGATAAATAGCTTTATTGGCGTGATTTTTGTTATTATTTATAAGACAATGAAACACACCTCGTCTCTGTGAAACATCGTAATGACCCTTTAGTAGCTTTGTTTTACATGGGAAGTAGAAATTAGTTTGTTACTATTGAGTATTTAGTACCGAAACTTAAAATTCACCATATTCCTTTTACCTGGAACGATGATTGCGACATTTTTGTGTCCTTCAAAATGAATGCGATGTGGTGTTCGTTAATTTTACTTTTTGTAGGTGCCTACTATAGAAAGAGCATACGTTACAGAAGTGTTTTCAAATATAAGCACCACCCTCCTGATCAATTGAAAAAGCGAAAAAAGGAATACATCTCAATCTTCTCTAAGGATACAGATTAAACATAAAAACTCCGACTTATTAGGAACTTAACAAAGATATCTGCAATAAATGTTTAAAAGGAATAATGAATTGATGACCGAATGCAAAAATTCCAGTAGACTCGATTTCTTTTATAATTGTGTAATGAGAAACTTATTATATTTAACTACTTTACATGTGGTGAAAACCTTTGAAGGGAATGCTATGACTTTATCAGACGATATTAACCTTACAGGAGGGAGATGTATTCTGCTGGTGATTTACCTTGCAATTGGATTGTTCATGCTGTGAGTCCTGTTTGGAAGGGTGGATACCGTAATGAATTCGGAAATCTTTATAATTGTGTAAAGGGTTCCTTTGAGATAGCAGACCAACACAATAGTGAAACTATTGCGCTTCCAGCACTAAGTACTGGTATTTTTGGTTCTCCTGTCAAAAATTCAACAAAAACTATTGTAAAGTCCATCTATCACTATTTGAAGGAGAATGGATACGATACGTTAATTCAAAAAGTATACCTCTGTGACATAAACAAAGATACTGTTGATTATTTCGAGTCCGCTTTAAACAGATATTTTTTATAGTGAAAATGGCAAAGTGTGCCAATTTCTATATTGAAAATATATCACACGAGGGACATTTTTTTATAAGTCTTTCAATCTTTACAGAAAATCACAATATTACAATAACTAGTGTGTACTTAAGGTTTTAACGATGAGATCATGTCTTGCCTCATTTTACAAAATATTTCAAACTTATAAACCTCTGAAGAAATCACGGATGCGTAATTTAGACAGATTTTAGCAAATTTTGAGTATTCATAAAACAAAACGCACAAAGTAAGGCAACAAAATTTATCGGTATTCCAATATCGTAAATCGACCAAAAAGAGCCAAATGAAGGCAACAAAAGCAAATAAAAACTGTGGGATTCACATAAATCTAAAAATGGCATACCGGTTGCGTCGATATTGTAAGCGTTATTGCTAAGCATGCACCACCCACCATTAGAGTCCTCACTCAGTCAAAATGTCACAATTGGGGAATAGGATACAATCGGGAAAATTACAGATTAGACTTGTATCTAAAGATCTAAGACCTTGTAAGTTGAGACAACGATATATCGTTTTTGGTCAATTAATTCGTATGATTGTGACCGTAAAACTTATAAAGTGTCGATTTCAGCCGTTCTTCCTTATAACTCTGTTTGGACATTTTTTGTAAAGAGCACTCCCTAGTAAACGTCATACGATCGGACAGAGGGTATGTTTCTACTGGGAACTTTCCAATTAGTTGAAATCACCACGTTAGATTCTGGTTTGATTTGATTTGATTTTTGGTGTTTTAACGCCACTTTTAAGCACCGCTTTTGGGCTATTTCGTGGCGGCCAGTTTTTATTGGTGGAGGAAGCCGGAGTGCCCGGAGAAAACCACCGACCTTCGATAGGAAAACTGACAATCCTAGTCAATTAAGATTGGAGTCGAGTGCACCCGCACGAGCGGGGTTCGAACTCACAACCTCAGTGTTGACTGGCTAGTGATTACAGTAGTAACTACTTAGACCACTCGGCCACCGAGGCCCCTGATTCTGGTTTGAAGTCGTTCATCTGTGTCAATATCGAAGAAAAGGAGGGCATTCTTAACAAAACCAAAATACCGCTCGAATAATAATAATAATAATAATAATAATAATAATAATAATAATAATAAATTCTTTATTTAAAGAGGGTAACTCAATTAGAAGTAGTCTAATTTTCATTGAGGCCCTCAAACAAAATACATGTATACAGTTAACATTCATACATTCATACATTAAAATAAAATATATATTACTAGTAAGACCCTACGTCAACTGTCAAGATGAAGAACAGGAATAGAAGCCCTGTTCATTGATAATTTTCTATGTTTTCTATGTATTGTGTGCGATTTTGTCCCATGTATATTTACTCCATATCCTTTCATTTTCTATGTATCTAAGATTTTAAAAATTTACAGAAAAAAATTAATCATTATTATATTCTGTCATTCTTTTTCTTTTCAGCTTCATGGTATAAAGCGTGGATCCAGTGAAAATTGTCCGGAAATATTAAAGGACCTCCAAAATTCAATTCTGGATATCCATAAATCATTGAGGACCCATGAAAGAGTTAAAGACCTCCATTTTTCGGTTTTGGGATATCATGAAAAATGATACTACTGTCTTTTGATAAGGAAAAAATGTGGTTTTATTGACTTTTAGAAAACTGATATTCACCGAAACCGACGGCCAAGGTGATTATCAGTTTTGTTCAAGTCAATTAAACCACATATCTACCGTAAATGACGACAGTAAATGTTTCGTTCCATATTCCGAGAGAAATCAATGTATTTAATGACAATTATTTACCAAAAACAATTTTACATCAAGTATTTTCCCATTATTATACATGAAAAAGCATGGGACGTTCACTACGGAAATTATCACTTTTCTTCGGGTGAATATGCTGTTTTATTCCACAATCCAACTCATAAAGAAAATCCTAATTAAATAATTCTAATATCGAAAAGTAAATGATCTCCAAAATTCGATTTTAGGATATCTTTTAACACTTGCAGCCAGACTCCGTTTCAATGCAACACCGTAAATCAAATTTATCAGAATGATCCCTTATTATACTCTTACGCATATATTCATTAAAAAGATTCAATAATGTAAAGGAAGGTATAAAATGAAAGACACAGACATACATACAAATACGTTTCATTGATATTAACGTAAGAAGACAAAATTACATGTTCTTTAATTTTTTTCAAAGGAGTTAAAACATGAAAATCAAATCTTATATGCTTTGTTAATGCTTCCAAATATGCATATTTCACGAGCAGATCTATTACATGAAGTGTAGTTGTAATCAGGGACGCGAAAATTAAATAAATCATGCTGTGATAACAATACATACTTTTTCACAGGTACTTTTCATGACGGCGTTACTTTACTGTTTTACAGTTATTTACCGTCATTTTTTTCTAGTTTTATTAAAAAAAAAGGCGAAAGATACCAAAGACATATTCAAACTATTCAAATAAGTCGACAAAAAACAAAAAAACGACCAAAAGACAAACAAAAGTACACAACACGCAATATAGAAAACTAAAGACTGAGCAACACGAATCCTTCAAAAACAAGTGGTGATCTCAGGTACTCCTAAGAGGTAAACAGATCCTGCACCCCATGTGGCATCCGTCGTGTTGCTCATGTAAATACAAACCCGGCGATAAGTCTTATTCGATATGTCAAATTAAAGGAAAAGAGGACGGGATTGAGGTTACGACAATTATATATTCGTCGTCATCTGTGAAACATATATTCTGGAACGGTCAACCAACTCGTGATGGCGTCCGTAAAATTTTCGAAGGGAGGATTTCCACTTGGAACTCTTGGATTAATAGCTTTCTTGTAAGCTGCAACCCTCTATCAAGAAAATCATGATGGGAAATGCAAGCTCTGGAATATCGTATCGTATCAACTCGGAGATATATACTCCGTATGCGAGCGCTGATAGATTGTTGCAACAAAGAAATGGAAAGTTCACAATTGGGAAGCTGAAATAATCTCTTTTGTCGTAAAGTTTTGTTTTCAACCGGCTCTCATTGCTTTCCTTATATGTTGACATAAATTATCATTGATATGGTCAAAATCAATTATTAAATGATTACAAACCTAAACTTTTCGAAATACTAAAGAATTTCTACCCCAGAAATAGATTACCTTAGCTGTATTTGCCAAATCTTTCGGAATTTCGGGTCCTTAGTGCTCTTCAACATCGTACTTTATGTGGCCTTCTTAGCTATAATGACTCGAGCGTCACTGATGAGTCTTTTGTAGACGAAACGCGCGTCTGGTTATTAAATTTTAATCCAGGAATCTGTGATGAGTTTATTTATTAACAAATCAAATCAAAATCAAATACTTTATTGTCACATAAATAATGATTATATTTGCGACATAATAAACATAATATATAAAACAAAATACGAACAAAAGACAAACATAAATGTTGCCCTTTGTTAGTGTGTGCATTTCCTCTAATACTATGAAAGCTAGATACAAAATAACACATGCAAAATGTTTGGGTTATGGTATATTTGGTCCAAAACTATCTGATGACATCTTGAGTTATTGACCCTGAAATGGTTAAATTTTAGGCTAATTGATTATTACTTCATAATAATACATGATAAAGCCATGCTTTTTTTTTGTAAAGCGAGAACTGACATATGACCTTGAAAAATGTCAACCGGAAGAGACCTTGAACAAATCGGAAGTAGCTACGTTTGCATTTTATTCAAGGAAAAGTAACCATAAACCAAATTTTTTTTTATCGGCATTCATATACCTATTATTTGAGACCGGAAGTAGCTAATTATTTCCCTTACAGGCAAAAGTATATAGAAACCCTTTCTCCGGCGAAGAGCTCACATCCGTTCCGTAATTACTTCGTATCACTACACTGAATATGTCATTGTAGTGTAGGCCAAAGACCACAATTAACGAATATAGTTCCTTTTAATTAGAGTGTATTTTTTCTTAATTTTTTTCTTTCCCTTCCTCACTCATTTCTTAGATTTTTTTGGATGGAAATGAAAGAAGAGAGGTGAAATAAACTTTTGGATGTTGTTTTTTAACTGATTTTGATATGGAAAGAGTGATTAGGCTAGGTGCAAAAAGGTGATATTTACAGTTTTCGGAACATCTCTTGACTTGTCCATAGGGGTATGGATGTGTATTGGCTAAATTTGTAAGATGCTGGGGAGCGATATTTCTGAATGTTTGATATATGTTTGGACTAGTACTGTACTTTACACACACAAAATATTTGACAAAAAGAATCGGTGCATTTTTTTTAATGAAACAAAACGTTATAAAGAACTAATAGAGAATTTAATTGTGGTCTGTGGCCTAAGAGATGAATTCAGGAAATATTGAATTTGTACTTTGTCAACTTCCCTGAATGATCTATTGGTATTAATTTGTCAAACTACATGAGAATAAATGATTTCCACTTTTATTTGATAGAAATTTTGTAAAAAAGTGACATTTCAGCCTACATGCCCAAAATTGAACTTTTTCAGTTGTTTCAATATTTTTACAAAAGTAGCATGCTTACTTTCTCTCTGACAGGTTTTTCTGATTTTCTATTTGTGTTTGTGGTATCTAATGTAGATGTTTAACTCATTTTGAACACTTAACATACAAAAAGTAGATAAAATCAGAATAAGAGTGCAAAATGTGCTGCTTTAATGGTCTTAGTCTAACGGTCAGTATGAAGCAAGTGAAAAATGAGGTTCTATGCACATACAAGTTGAATTCCTTTTAGCAGATTTCACTAAATCTATATCAAAAGCACTTATTACTGGTTGTTTGACCTTGTCTGTTTCACAGACTACCTTTATTTTCTTTTGTTTGATAGCTAGTGGTTAAAATATTGGCCTTTTGAGGCTGAAATTTCATGCCGGTTTTAAAAAGTAAAGTAAATAACTTTGCATCAGATCATACTGTCTACATATATAGTTGAAAGTGACAGTCTTGTTACATCCAGGCTCCATGTTTTATCATATCTGAGCAAAGATTTGAGCAAAAAAAGCATATCTCCATCTCCCATATCATTTATATGCTTTTAATATGCAAATGTGGGAACGACCTAAATTGACAACCTGTTTTTAAGCTTGACATTGCTGAAGACCATTTTATTCACATGTGTTATGCTATTTGAAACTTATATTTCCATTAAAAGTACATTTATAACATGTAAAAGGTTTTTATAACTTAACAACTTCAGAAAGTTGTGGTAAGTGAAAATATTACATTTCATATAAGGCGTCACTTCATTTGAAAACCTCTATTTTTTGGCACAGGCTGATATGAAATTTACTTCTGGCCATTTTTTATAAGTCTGAAACATGAAGTATGCTATCTGTTGCTTTTAATAGGTGATAACTTATACATAGAGACATTAAAAAGTGTAAGTTTTGGTATATTTTGGTTTTTAGAAGCCCAAATTTGATAGTTGAAATTATTCTAATTCAACGCCACAATTCAGCACCAAAAGTTCAGATATAAAAAATGCCACAATTTTTATAATTGGTATCATATGGCTTTGAAACTTTGTAAACTGTTTTATAATACACTAAGCTTAAATCATGCCAAGTTTTATTAGAATTGGTCAAGTTTTAGACCCCTAATAGGCCAAAGACCACAATTAATGATCCCGCTTTTCGTTGTCCACGAATATAGTTCCTTTTAATTAGAGTGTATTTTTTCTTAATTTTTTTCTTTCCCTTCCTCACTCATTTCTTAGATTTTTTTGGATGGAAATGAAAGAAGAGAGGTGAAATAAACTTTTGGATGTTGTTTTTTAACTGATTTTGATATGGAAAGAGTGATTAGGCTAGGTGCAAAAAGGTGATATTTACAGTTTTCGGAACATCTCTTGACTTGTCCATAGGGGTATGGATGTGTATTGGCTAAATTTGTAAGATGCTGGGGAGCGATATTTCTGAATGTTTGATATATGTTTGGACTAGTACTGTACTTTACACACACAAAATATTTGACAAAAAGAATCGGTGCATTTTTTTTAATGAAACAAAACGTTATAAAGAACTAATAGAGAATTTAATTGTGGTCTGTGGCCTAAGAGGTGAATTCAGGAAATATTGAATTTGTACTTTGACAACTTCCCTGAATGATCTATTGGTATTAATTTGTCAAACTACATGAGAATAAATGATTTCCACTTTTATTTGATAGAAATTTTGTAAAAAAGTGACATTTCAGCCTACATGCCCAAAATTGAACTTTTTCAGTTGTTTCAATATTTTTACAAAAGTAGCATGCTTACTTTCTCTCTGACAGGTTTTTCTGATTTTCTATTTGTGTTTGTGGTATCTAATGTAGATGTTTAACTCATTTTTGAACACTAAACATACAAAAAAGTAGATAAAATCAGAATAAGAGTGCAAAATGTGCTGCTTTAATGGTCTTAGTCTAACGGTCAGTATGAAGCAAGTGAAAAATGAGGTTCTATGCACATACAAGTTGAATTCCTTTTAGCAGATTTCACTAAATCTATATCAAAAGCACTTATTACTGGTTGTTTGACCTTGTCTGTTTCACAGACTACCTTTATTTTCTTTTGTTTGATAGCTAGTGGTTAAAATATTGGCCTTTTGAGGCTGAAATTTCATGCCGGTTTTAAAAGTAAAGTAAATAACTTTGCATCAGATCATACTGTCTACATATATAGTTGAAAGTGACAGTCTTGTTACATCCAGGCTCCATGTTTTATCATATCTGAGCAAAGATTTGAGCAAAAAGAAGCATATCTCCATCTCCCATATCATTTATATGCTTTTTAATATGCAAATGTGGGGAACGACCTAAATTGACAACCTGTTTTTTTAAGCTTGACATTGCTGAAGACCATTTTATTCACATGTGTTATGCTATTTGAAACTTATATTTCCATTAAAAGTACATTTATAACATGTAAAAGGTTTTTTTATAACTTAACAACTTCAGAAAATTGTGGTAAGTGAAAAATATTACATTTCATATAAGGCGTCACTTCATTTGAAAACCTCTATTTTTTGGCACAGGCTGATATGAAATTTACTTCTGGCCATTTTTTATAAGTCTGAAACATGAAGTATGCTATCTGTTGCTTTTAATAGGTGATAACTTATACATAGAGACATTAAAAAGTGTAAGTTTTGGTATATTTTGGTTTTTAGAAGCCCAAATTTGATAGTTGAAATTATTCTAATTCAACGCCACAATTCAGCACCAAAAGTTCAGATATAAAAAATGCCACAATTTTTATAATTGGTATCATATGGCTTTGAAACTTTGTAAACTGTTTCATAATACACTAAGCTTAAATCATGCCAAGTTTTATTAGAATTGGTCAAGTTTTAGACCCCTAATAGGCCAAAGACCACAATTAATGATCCCGCTTTTCGTTGTCCACGAATATAGTTCCTTTTAATTAGAGTGTATTTTTTCTTAATTTTTTTTCTTTCCCTTCCTCACTCATTTCTTAGATTTTTTTGGATGGAAATGAAAGAAGAGAGGTGAAATAAACTTTTGGATGTTGTATTTTAACTGATTTTGATATGGAAAGAGTGATTAGGCCAGGTGCAAAAAGGTGATATTTACAGTTTTCGGAACATCTCTTGACTTGTCCATAGGGGTATGGATGTGTATTGGCTAAATTTGTAAGATGCTGGGGAGCGATATTTCTGAATGTTTGATATATGTTTGGACTAGTACTGTACTTTACACACACAAACTATTTTACAAATAGAATCGGTGCATTTTTTTTAATGAAACAAAACGTTATAAAGAACTAATAGAGAATTTAATTGTGGTCTGTGGCCTAAGAGATGAATTCAGGAAATATTGAATTTGTACTTTGACAACTTCCTGAATGATCTATTGGTATTAATTTGTCAAACTACATGAGAATAAATGATTTCCACTTTTATTTGATAGAAATTTTGTAAAAAGTGACATTTCAGCCTACATGCCCAAAATTGAACTTTTCAGTTGTTTCAATATTTTTACAAAAGTAGCATGCTTACTTTCTCTCTGACAGGTTTTTCTGATTTTCTATTTGTGTTTGTGGTATCTAATGTAGATGTTTAACTCATTTTGAACACTAAACATACAAAAAGTAGATAAAATCAGAATAAGAGTGCAAAATGTGCTGCTTTAATGGTCTTAGTCTAACGGTCAGTATGAAGCAAGTGAAAATGAGGTTCTATGCACATACAAGTTGAATTCCTTTAGCAGATTTCACTAAATCTATATCAAAAGCACTTATTACTGGTTGTTTGACCTTGTCTGTTTCACAGACTACCTTTATTTTCTTTTGTTTGATAGCTAGTGGTTAAAATATTGGCCTTTTGAGGCTGAAATTTCATGCCGGTTTTAAAAGTAAAGTAAATAACTTTGCATCAGATCATACTGTCTACATATATAGTTGAAAGTGACAGTCTTGTTACATCCAGGCTCCATGTTTTATCATATCTGAGCAAAGATTTGAGCAAAAAAAGCATATCTCCATCTCCCATATCATTTATATGCTTTTAATATGCAAATGTGGGGAACGACCTAAATTGACAACCTGTTTTTAAGCTTGACATTGCTGAAGACCATTTTATTCACATGTGTTATGCTATTTGAAACTTATATTTCCATTAAAAGTACATTTATAACATGTAAAATGTTTTTATAACTTAACAACTTCAGAAAATTGTGGTAAGTGAAAATATTACATTTCATATAAGGCGTCACTTCATTTGAAAACCTCTATTTTTTGGCACAGGCTGATATGAAATTTACTTCTGGCCATTTTTTATAAGTCTGAAACATGAAGTATGCTATCTGTTGCTTTTAATAGGTGATAACTTATACATAGAGACATTAAAAAGTGTAAGTTTTGGTATATTTTGGTTTTTAGAAGCCCAAATTTGATAGTTGAAATTATTCTAATTCAACGCCACAATTCAGCACCAAAAGTTCAGATATAAAAATGCCACAATTTTTATAATTGGTATCATATGGCTTTGAAACTTTGTAAACTGTTTCATAATACACTAAGCTTAAATCATGCCAAGTTTTATTAGAATTGGTCAAGTTTTAGACCCCTAATAGGCCAAAGACCACAATTAATGATCCCGCTTTTCGTTGTCCACGAATATAGTTCCTTTTAATTAGAGTGTATTTTTCTTAATTTTTTTCTTTCCTTCCTCACTCATTTCTTAGATTTTTTGGATGGAAATGAAAGAAGAGAGGTGAAATAAACTTTTGGATGTTGTTTTTAACTGATTTTGATATGGAAAGAGTGATTAGGCTAGGTGCAAAAGGTGATATTTACAGTTTTCGAACATCTCTTGACTTGTCCATAGGGGTATGGATGTGTATTGGCTAAATTTGTAAGATGCTGGGGAGCGATATTTCTGAATGTTTGATATATGTTTGGACTAGTACTGTACTTTACACACACAAAATATTTGACAAAAAGAATCGGTGCATTTTTTAATGAAACAAAACGTTATAAAGAACTAATAGAGAATTTAATTGTGGTCTGTGGCCTAAGAAGTGAATTCAGGAAATATTGAATTTGTACTTTGACAACTTCCTGAATGATCTATTGGTATTAATTTGTCAAACTACATGAGAATAAATGATTTCCACTTTTATTTGATAGAAATTTTGTAAAAAAGTGACATTTCAGCCTACATGCCCAAAATTGAACTTTTTCAGTTGTTTCAATATTTTTACAAAAGTAGCATGCTTACTTTCTCTCTGACAGGTTTTTCTGATTTTCTATTTGTGTTTGTGGTATCTAATGTAGATGTTTAACTCATTTTGAACACTAAACATACAAAAAGTAGATAAAATCAGAATAAGAGTGCAAAATGTGCTGCTTTAATGGTCTTAGTCTAACGGTCAGTATGAAGCAAGTGAAAATGAGGTTCTATGCACATACAAGTTGAATTCCTTTAGCAGATTTCACTAAATCTATATCAAAAGCACTTATTACTGGTTGTTTGACCTTGTCTGTTTCACAGACTACCTTTATTTTCTTTTGTTTGATAGCTAGTGGTTAAAATATTGGCCTTTTGAGGCTGAAATTTCATGCCGGTTTTAAAAAGTAAAGTAAATAACTTTGCATCAGATCATACTGTCTACATATATAGTTGAAAGTGACAGTCTTGTTACATCCAGGCTCCATGTTTTATCATATCTGAGCAAAGATTTGAGCAAAAAGAAGCATATCTCCATCTCCCATATCATTTATATGCTTTTTAATATGCAAATGTGGGGAACGACCTAAATTGACAACCTGTTTTTTTAAGCTTGACATTGCTGAAGACCATTTTATTCACATGTGTTATGCTATTTGAAACTTATATTTCCATTAAAAGTACATTTATAACATGTAAAAGGTTTTTTTATAACTTAACAACTTCAGAAAATTGTGGTAAGTGAAAATATTACATTTCATATAAGGCGTCACTTCATTTGAAAACCTCTATTTTTTGGCACAGGCTGATATGAAATTTACTTCTGGCCATTTTTTATAAGTCTGAAACATGAAGTATGCTATCTGTTGCTTTTAATAGGTGATAACTTATACATAGAGACATTAAAAAGTGTAAGTTTTGGTATATTTTGGTTTTTAGAAGCCCAAATTTGATAGTTGAAATTATTCTAATTCAACGCCACAATTCAGCACCAAAAGTTCAGATATAAAAATGCCACAATTTTTATAATTGGTATCATATGGCTTTGAAACTTTGTAAACTGTTTCATAATACACTAAGCTTAAATCATGCCAAGTTTTATTAGAATTGGTCAAGTTTTAGACCCCTAATAGGCCAAAGACCACAATTAATGATCCCGCTTTTCGTTGTCCACGAATATAGTTCCTTTTAATTAGAGTGTATTTTTCTTAATTTTTTCTTTCCTTCCTCACTCATTTCTTAGATTTTTTTGGATGGAAATGAAAGAAGAGAGGTGAAATAAACTTTTGGATGTTGTATTTTAACTGATTTTGATATGGAAAGAGTGATTAGGCCAGGTGCAAAAAGGTGATATTTACAGTTTTCGAACATCTCTTGACTTGTCCATAGGGGTATGGATGTGTATTGGCTAAATTTGTAAGATGCTGGGGAGCGATATTTCTGAATGTTTGATATATGTTTGGACTAGTACTGTACTTTACACACACAAAATATTTGACAAAAAGAATCGGTGCATTTTTTTTAATGAAACAAAACGTTATAAAGAACTAATAGAGAATTTAATTGTGGTCTGTGGCCTAAGAGATGAATTCAGGAAATATTGAATTTGTACTTTGTCAACTTCCCTGAATGATCTATTGGTATTAATTTGTCAAACTACATGAGAATAAATGATTTCCACTTTTATTTGATAGAAATTTTGTAAAAAAGTGACATTTCAGCCTACATGCCCAAAATTGAACTTTTTCAGTTGTTTCAATATTTTTACAAAAGTAGCATGCTTACTTTCTCTCTGACAGGTTTTTCTGATTTTCTATTTGTGTTTGTGGTATCTAATGTAGATGTTTAACTCATTTTTGAACACTAAACATACAAAAAAGTAGATAAAATCAGAATAAGAGTGCAAAATGTGCTGCTTTAATGGTCTTAGTCTAACGGTCAGTATGAAGCAAGTGAAAAATGAGGTTCTATGCACATACAAGTTGAATTCCTTTTAGCAGATTTCACTAAATCTATATCAAAAGCACTTATTACTGGTTGTTTGACCTTGTCTGTTTCACAGACTACCTTTATTTTCTTTTGTTTGATAGCTAGTGGTTAAAATATTGGCCTTTTGAGGCTGAAATTTCATGCCGGTTTTAAAAAGTAAAGTAAATAACTTTGCATCAGATCATACTGTCTACATATATAGTTGAAAGTGACAGTCTTGTTACATCCAGGCTCCATGTTTTATCATATCTGAGCAAAGATTTGAGCAAAAAGAAGCATATCTCCATCTCCCATATCATTTATATGCTTTTAATATGCAAATGTGGGAACGACCTAAATTGACAACCTGTTTTTAAGCTTGACATTGCTGAAGACCATTTTATTCACATGTGTTATGCTATTTGAAACTTATATTTCCATTAAAAGTACATTTATAACATGTAAAAGGTTTTTTTATAACTTAACAACTTCAGAAAATTGTGGTAAGTGAAAATATTACATTTCATATAAGGCGTCACTTCATTTGAAAACCTCTATTTTTGGCACAGGCTGATATGAAATTTACTTCTGGCCATTTTTATAAGTCTGAAACATGAAGTATGCTATCTGTTGCTTTTAATAGGTGATAACTTATACATAGAGACATTAAAAGTGTAAGTTTTGGTATATTTTGGTTTTAGAAGCCCAAATTTGATAGTTGAAATTATTCTAATTCAACGCCACAATTCAGCACCAAAAGTTCAGATATAAAAATGCCACAATTTTTATAATTGGTATCATATGGCTTTGAAACTTTGTAAACTGTTTCATAATACACTAAGCTTAAATCATGCCAAGTTTTATTAGAATTGGTCAAGTTTTAGACCCTAATAGGCCAAAGACCACAATTAATGATCCCGCTTTTCGTTGTCCACGAATATAGTTCCTTTTAATTAGAGTGTATTTTTCTTAATTTTTTCTTTCCTTCCTCACTCATTTCTTAGATTTTTTGGATGGAAATGAAAGAAGAGAGGTGAAATAAACTTTTGGATGTTGTATTTTAACTGATTTTGATATGGAAAGAGTGATTAGGCCAGGTGCAAAAGGTGATATTTACAGTTTTCGAACATCTCTTGACTTGTCCATAGGGGTATGGATGTGTATTGGCTAAATTTGTAAGATGCTGGGGAGCGATATTTCTGAATGTTTGATATATGTTTGGACTAGTACTGTACTTTACACACACAAAATATTTGACAAAAAGAATCGGTGCATTTTTTAATGAAACAAAACGTTATAAAGAACTAATAGAGAATTTAATTGTGGTCTGTGGCCTAAGAGATGAATTCAGGAAATATTGAATTTGTACTTTGACAACTTCCTGAATGATCTATTGGTATTAATTTGTCAAACTACATGAGAATAAATGATTTCCACTTTTATTTGATAGAAATTTTGTAAAAAGTGACATTTCAGCCTACATGCCCAAAATTGAACTTTTTCAGTTGTTTCAATATTTTTACAAAAGTAGCATGCTTACTTTCTCTCTGACAGGTTTTTCTGATTTTCTATTTGTGTTTGTGGTATCTAATGTAGATGTTTAACTCATTTTGAACACTAAACATACAAAAAGTAGATAAAATCAGAATAAGAGTGCAAAATGTGCTGCTTTAATGGTCTTAGTCTAACGGTCAGTATGAAGCAAGTGAAAATGAGGTTCTATGCACATACAAGTTGAATTCCTTTTAGCAGATTTCACTAAATCTATATCAAAAGCACTTATTACTGGTTGTTTGACCTTGTCTGTTTCACAGACTACCTTTATTTTCTTTTGTTTGATAGCTAGTGGTTAAAATATTGGCCTTTTGAGGCTGAAATTTCATGCCGGTTTTAAAAGTAAAGTAAATAACTTTGCATCAGATCATACTGTCTACATATATAGTTGAAAGTGACAGTCTTGTTACATCCAGGCTCCATGTTTTATCATATCTGAGCAAAGATTTGAGCAAAAGAAGCATATCTCCATCTCCCATATCATTTATATGCTTTTAATATGCAAATGTGGGAACGACCTAAATTGACAACCTGTTTTTTTAAGCTTGACATTGCTGAAGACCATTTTATTCACATGTGTTA
Organism: Mytilus coruscus; assembly: GCA_017311375.1. Taxonomy (NCBI): domain Eukaryota; kingdom Metazoa; phylum Mollusca; class Bivalvia; order Mytilida; family Mytilidae; genus Mytilus; species Mytilus coruscus. Next base: position 81,835,776 of record CM029601.1, read on the forward strand.
TGCTATTTGAAACTTATATTTCCATTAAAAGTACATTTATAACATGTAAAATGTTTTTTTATAACTTAACAACTTCAGAAAATTGTGGTAAGTGAAAATATTACATTTCATATAAGGCGTCACTTCATTTGAAAACCTCTATTTTTTGGCACAGGCTGATATGAAATTTACTTCTGGCCATTTTTTATAAGTCTGAAACATGAAGTATGCTATCTGTTGCTTTTAATAGGTGATAACTTATACATAGAGACATTAAAAAGTGTAAGTTTTGGTATATTTTGGTTTTTAGAAGCCCAAATTTGATAGTTGAAATTATTCTAATTCAACGCCACAATTCAGCACCAAAAGTTCAGATATAAAAAATGCCACAATTTTTATAATTGGTATCATATGGCTTTGAAACTTTGTAAACTGTTTCATAATACACTAAGCTTAAATCATGCCAAGTTTTATTAGAATTGGTCAAGTTTTAGACCCCTAATAGGCCAAAGACCACAATTAATGATCCCGCTTTTCGTTGTCCACGAATATAGTTCCTTTTAATTAGAGTGTATTTTTTCTTAATTTTTTTTCTTTCCTTCCTCACTCATTTCTTAGATTTTTTTGGATGGAAATGAAAGAAGAGAGGTGAAATAAACTTTTGGATGTTGTATTTTAACTGATTTTGATATGGAAAGAGTGATTAGGCCAGGTGCAAAAAGGTGATATTTACAGTTTTCGGAACATCTCTTGACTTGTCCATAGGGGTATGGATGTGTATTGGCTAAATTTGTAAGATGCTGGGGAGCGATATTTCTGAATGTTTGATATATGTTTGGACTAGTACTGTACTTTACACACACAAAATATTTGACAAAAAGAATCGGTGCATTTTTTTTAATGAAACAAAACGTTATAAAGAACTAATAGAGAATTTAATTGTGGTCTGTGGCCTAAGAGATGAATTCAGGAAATATTGAATTTGTACTTTGTCAACTTCCCTGAATGATCTATTGGTATTAATTTGTCAAACTACATGAGAATAAATGATTTCCACTTTTATTTGATAAAAATTTGGTAAAAAAGTGACATTTCAGCCTACATGCCCAAAATTGAACTTTTTCAGTTGTTTAAATATTTTTACAAAAGTAGCATGCTTACTTTCTCTCTGACAGGTTTTTCTGATTTTCTATTTGTGTTTGTGGTATCTAATGTAGATGTTTAACTCATTTTTGAACACTAAACATACAAAAAAGTAGATAAAATCAGAATAAGAGTGCAAAATGTGCTGCTTTAATGGTCTTAGTCTAACGGTCAGTATGAAGCAAGTGAAAAATGAGGTTCTATGCACATACAAGTTGAATTCCTTTTAGCAGATTTCACTAAATCTATATCAAAAGCACTTATTACTGGTTGTTTGACCTTGTCTGTTTCACAGACTACCTTTATTTTCTTTTGTTTGATAGCTAGTGGTTAAAATATTGGCCTTTTGAGGCTGAAATTTCATGCCGGTTTTAAAAAGTAAAGTAAATAACTTTGCATCAGATCATACTGTCTACATATATAGTTGAAAGTGACAGTCTTGTTACATCCAGGCTCCATGTTTTATCATATCTGAGCAAAGATTTGAGCAAAAAGAAGCATATCTCCATCTCCCATATCATTTATATGCTTTTAATATGCAAATGTGGGAACGACCTAAATTGACAACCTGTTTTTTTAAGCTTGACATTGCTGAAGACCATTTTATTCACATGTGTTATGCTATTTGAAACTTATATTTCCATTAAAAGTACATTTATAACATGTAAAATGTTTTTTTATAACTTAACAACTTCAGAAAATTGTGGTAAGTGAAAAATATTACATTTCATATAAGGCGTCACTTCATTTGAAAACCTCTATTTTTTGGCACAGGCTGATATGAAATTTACTTCTGGCCATTTTTTATAAGTCTGAAACATGAAGTATGCTATCTGTTGCTTTTAATAGGTGATAACTTATACATAGAGACATTAAAAAGTGTAAGTTTTGGTATATTTTGGTTTTTAGAAGCCCAAATTTGATAGTTGAAATTATTCTAATTCAACGCCACAATTCAGCACCAAAAGTTCAGATATAAAAAATGCCACAATTTTTATAATTGGTATCATATGGCTTTGAAACTTTGTAAACTGTTTCATAATACACTAAGCTTAAATCATGCCAAGTTTTATTAGAATTGGTCAAGTTTTAGACCCCTAATAGGCCAAAGACCACAATTAATGATCCCGCTTTTCGTTGTCCACGAATATAGTTCCTTTTAATTAGAGTGTATTTTTCTTAATTTTTTCTTTCCTTCCTCACTCATTTCTTAGATTTTTTGGATGGAAATGAAAGAAGAGAGTGAAATAAACTTTTGGATGTTGTATTTTAACTGATTTTGATATGGAAAGAGTGATTAGGCCAGGTGCAAAAGGTGATATTTACAGTTTTCGAACATCTCTTGACTTGTCCATAGGGGTATGGATGTGTATTGGCTAAATTTGTAAGATGCTGGGGAGCGATATTTCTGAATGTTTGATATATGTTTGGACTAGTACTGTACTTTACACACACAAAATATTTGACAAAAAGAATCGGTGCATTTTTTAATGAAACAAAACGTTATAAAGAACTAATAGAGAATTTAATTGTGGTCTGTGGCCTAAGAGATGAATTCAGGAAATATTGAATTTGTACTTTGACAACTTCCTGAATGATCTATTGGTATTAATTTGTCAAACTACATGAGAATAAATGATTTCCACTTTTATTTGATAAAATTTTGTAAAAAGTGACATTTCAGCCTACATGCCCAAAATTGAACTTTTTCAGTTGTTTAAATATTTTTACAAAAGTAGCATGCTTACTTTCTCTCTGACAGGTTTTTCTGATTTTCTATTTGTGTTTGTGGTATCTAATGTAGATGTTTAACTCATTTTGAACACTAAACATACAAAAAGTAGATAAAATCAGAATAAGAGTGCAAAATGTGCTGCTTTAATGGTCTTAGTCTAACGGTCAGTATGAAGCAAGTGAAAAATGAGGTTCTATGCACATACAAGTTGAATTCCTTTTAGCAGATTTCACTAAATCTATATCAAAAGCACTTATTACTGGTTGTTTGACCTTGTCTGTTTCACAGACTACCTTTATTTTCTTTTGTTTGATAGCTAGTGGTTAAAATATTGGCCTTTTGAGGCTGAAATTTCATGCCGGTTTTAAAAGTAAAGTAAATAACTTTGCATCAGATCATACTGTCTACATATATAGTTGAAAGTGACAGTCTTGTTACATCCAGGCTCCATGTTTTATCATATCTGAGCAAAGATTTGAGCAAAAAGAAGCATATCTCCATCTCCCATATCATTTATATGCTTTTTAATATGCAAATGTGGGGAACGACCTAAATTGACAACCTGTTTTTTTAAGCTTGACATTGCTGAAGACCATTTTATTCACATGTGTTATGCTATTTGAAACTTATATTTCCATTAAAAGTACATTTATAACATGTAAAAGGTTTTTTTATAACTTAACAACTTCAGAAAATTGTGGTAAGTGAGAAATATTACATTTCATATAAGGCGTCACTTCATTTGAAAACCTCTATTTTTTGGCACAGGCTGATATGAAATTTACTTCTGGCCATTTTTTATAAGTCTGAAACATGAAGTATGCTATCTGTTGCTTTTAATAGGTGATAACTTATACATAGAGACATTAAAAAGTGTAAGTTTTGGTATATTTTGGTTTTTAGAAGCCCAAATTTGATAGTTGAAATTATTCTAATTCAACGCCACAATTCAGCACCAAAAGTTCAGATATAAAAAATGCCACAATTTTTATAATTGGTATCATATGGCTTTGAAACTTTGTAAACTGTTTCATAATACACTAAGCTTAAATCATGCCAAGTTTTATTAGAATTGGTCAAGTTTTAGACCCCTAATAGGCCAAAGACCACAATTAATGATCCCGCTTTTCGTTGTCCACGAATATAGTTCCTTTTAATTAGAGTGTATTTTTTCTTAATTTTTTTTCTTTCTCTTCCTCACTCATTTCTTAGATTTTTTTGGATGGAAATGAAAGAAGAGAGGTGAAATAAACTTTTGGATGTTGTATTTTAACTGATTTTGATATGGAAAGAGTGATTAGGCCAGGTGCAAAAAGGTGATATTTACAGTTTTCGGAACATCTCTTGACTTGTCCATAGGGGTATGGATGTGTATTGGCTAAATTTGTAAGATGCTGGGGAGCGATATTTCTGAATGTTTGATATATGTTTGGACTAGTACTGTACTTTACACACACAAAATATTTGACAAAAAGAATCGGTGCATTTTTTTTAATGAAACAAAACGTTATAAAGAACTAATAGAGAATTTAATTGTGGTCTGTGGCCTAAGAGATGAATTCAGGAAATATTGAATTTGTACTTTGCCAACTTCCCTGAATGATCTATTGGTATTAATTTGTCAAACTACATGAGAATAAATGATTTCCACTTTTATTTGATAAAAATTTGGTAAAAAAGTGACATTTCAGCCTACATGCCCAAAATTGAACTTTTTCAGTTGTTTAAATATTTTTACAAAAGTAGCATGCTTACTTTCTCTCTGACAGGTTTTTCTGATTTTCTATTTGTGTTTGTGGTATCTAATGTAGATGTTTAACTCATTTTGAACACTAAACATACAAAAAGTAGATAAAATCAGAATAAGAGTGCAAAATGTGCTGCTTTAATGGTCTTAGTCTAACGGTCAGTATGAAGCAAGTGAAAAATGAGGTTCTATGCACATACAAGTTGAATTCCTTTTAGCAGATTTCACTAAATCTATATCAAAAGCACTTATTACTGGTTGTTTGACCTTGTCTGTTTCACAGACTACCTTTATTTTCTTTTGTTTGATAGCTAGTGGTTAAAATATTGGCCTTTTGAGGCTGAAATTTCATGCCGGTTTTAAAAGTAAAGTAAATAACTTTGCATCAGATCATACTGTCTACATATATAGTTGAAAGTGACAGTCTTGTTACATCCAGGCTCCATGTTTTATCATATCTGAGCAAAGATTTGAGCAAAAAAAGCATATCTCCATCTCCCATATCATTTATATGCTTTTAATATGCAAATGTGGGAACGACCTAAATTGACAACCTGTTTTTAAGCTTGACATTGCTGAAGACCATTTTATTCACATGTGTTATGCTATTTGAAACTTATATTTCCATTAAAAGTACATTTATAACATGTAAAATGTTTTTATAACTTAACAACTTCAGAAAATTGTGGTAAGTGAAAATATTACATTTCATATAAGGCGTCACTTCATTTGAAAACCTCTATTTTTGGCACAGGCTGATATGAAATTTACTTCTGGCCATTTTTATAAGTCTGAAACATGAAGTATGCTATCTGTTGCTTTTAATAGGTGATAACTTATACATAGAGACATTAAAAGTGTAAGTTTTGGTATATTTTGGTTTTAGAAGCCCAAATTTGATAGTTGAAATTATTCTAATTCAACGCCACAATTCAGCACCAAAAGTTCAGATATAAAAATGCCACAATTTTTATAATTGGTATCATATGGCTTTGAAACTTTGTAAACTGTTTCAAAATACACTAACCTTAAATCCTGCCAAGTTTTATTAGAATTGGTCAAGTTTTAGACCCCTAATAGGCCAAAGACCACAATTAATGATCCCGCTTTTCGTTGTCCACGAATATAGTTCCTTTTAATTAGAGTGTATTTTTCTTAATTTTTTCTTTCTCTTCCTCACTCATTTCTTAGATTTTTGGATGGAAATGAAAGAAGAGAGGTGAAATAAACTTTGGATGTTGTATTTTAACTGATTTTGATATGGAAAGAGTGATTAGGCCAGGTGCAAAAGGTGATATTTACAGTTTTCGAACATCTCTTGACTTGTCCATAGGGGTATGGATGTGTATTGGCTAAATTTGTAAGATGCTGGGGAGCGATATTTCTGAATGTTTGATATATGTTTGGACTAGTACTGTACTTTACACACACAAAATATTTGACAAAAGAATCGGTGCATTTTTTTAATGAAACAAAACGTTATAAAGAACTAATAGAGAATTTAATTGTGGTCTGTGGCCTAAGAGATGAATTCAGGAAATATTGAATTTGTACTTTGCCAACTTCCCTGAATGATCTATTGGTATTAATTTGTCAAACTACATGAGAATAAATGATTTCCACTTTTATTTGATAAAAATTTGGTAAAAAAGTGACATTTCAGCCTACATGCCCAAAATTGAACTTTTTCAGTTGTTTAAATATTTTTACAAAAGTAGCATGCTTACTTTCTCTCTGACAGGTTTTTCTGATTTTCTATTTGTGTTTGTGGTATCTAATGTAGATGTTTAACTCATTTTGAACACTAAACATACAAAAAGTAGATAAAATCAGAATAAGAGTGCAAAATGTGCTGCTTTAATGGTCTTAGTCTAACGGTCAGTATGAAGCAAGTGAAAAATGAGGTTCTATGCACATACAAGTTGAATTCCTTTTAGCAGATTTCACTAAATCTATATCAAAAGCACTTATTACTGGTTGTTTGACCTTGTCTGTTTCACAGACTACCTTTATTTTCTTTTGTTTGATAGCTAGTGGTTAAAATATTGGCCTTTTGAGGCTGAAATTTCATGCCGGTTTTAAAAGTAAAGTAAATAACTTTGCATCAGATCATACTGTCTACATATATAGTTGAAAGTGACAGTCTTGTTACATCCAGGCTCCATGTTTTATCATATCTGAGCAAAGATTTGAGCAAAAAGAAGCATACCTCCATCTCCCATATCATTTATATGCTTTTTAATATGCAAATGTGGGGAACGACCTAAATTGACAACCTGTTTTTTTAAGCTTGACATTGCTGAAGACCATTTTATTCACATGTGTTATGCTATTTGAAACTTATATTTCCATTAAAAGTACATTTATAACATGTAAAATGTTTTTTTATAACTTAACAACTTCAGAAAATTGTGGTAAGTGAAAAATATTACATTTCATATAAGGCGTCACTTCATTTGAAAACCTCTATTTTTGGCACAGGCTGATATGAAATTTACTTCTGGCCATTTTTATAAGTCTGAAACATGAAGTATGCTATCTGTTGCTTTTAATAGGTGATAACTTATACATAGAGACATTAAAAGTGTAAGTTTTGGTATATTTTGGTTTTAGAAGCCCAAATTTGATAGTTGAAATTATTCTAATTCAACGCCACAATTCAGCACCAAAAGTTCAGATATAAAAATGCCACAATTTTTATAATTGGTATCATATGGCTTTGAAACTTTGTAAACTGTTTCAAAATACACTAACCTTAAATCCTGCCAAGTTTTATTAGAATTGGTCAAGTTTTAGACCCCTAATAGGCCAAAGACCACAATTAATGATCCCGCTTTTCGTTGTCCACGAATATAGTTCCTTTTAATTAGAGTGTATTTTTCTTAATTTTTTTCTTTCTTCCTCACTCATTTCTTAGATTTTTTTGGATGGAAATGAAAGAAGAGAGGTGAAATAAACTTTTGGATGTTGTATTTTAACTGATTTTGATATGGAAAGAGTGATTAGGCCAGGTGCAAAAAGGTGATATTTACAGTTTTCGGAACATCTCTTGACTTGTCCATAGGGGTATGGATGTGTATTGGCTAAATTTGTAAGATGCTGGGGAGCGATATTTCTGAATGTTTGATATATGTTTGGACTAGTACTGTACTTTACACACACAAAATATTTGACAAAAAGAATCGGTGCATTTTTTTTAATGAAACAAAACGTTATAAAGAACTAATAGAGAATTTAATTGTGGTCTGTGGCCTATCTTTATTGAATTTTAAATTTCTCCAAATATTTTTTATTTAAAGTATTTAGTTTTTTTATTTTGTAAATTATTTATAAAAAGAAAAGAATGTTAGTAGAAGAAAAGTAATATCTTTTTAATAAATTGTTTCTTTCTTTTTTTTTAGTAAATGCTTTGAATTTCGTTTAAAAAAAATTTAAATAAATTACGCGTTTAAATTAAAAAAACCCATTTCTTTAAATGGACAATACTTTTATTTACTTTTTTTAATTTCTAAATTAAAAGTTTTATAATAATGAAAAATTTATTTAAACTTTTGGAATTTGCATTTTTAAATTTTAGATTAAAATTTGAATTTGTTTACCAATTTAATTATACATACAAATTAAAAAACATTTTATGGTTAATTAATTTAATATAACATTTTATGATTTAACCATGCAAGCATAACCTTTTGCATCTTTATTTTTTATTTTTTCTCTTTTTTTGGAATAAAGAAAATTTGTTTTTATTTGAATGGAAAAGTTAATTTGATTTCGGGTGATGAATTAGGGATTATTTTGTCTTAAATTAAAACGTTTTAAAAAACTAAAAATTATTGTGCAATGAAATATTATTATCGATGTATTAAAAATTCTTTTTAATTTGAAAATTCCCAAATGATTTTGTTATTTAAAGTTTAGTTTTTTTTTTGATAATTATTTATAAAAAAAAAAAATTAGTAGAAAAAGTATATCTTTTTAAAAATTGTTTCTTTCTTTTTTTTTTGTAAATGCTTTGAATTCGTTTAAAAAAAATTTAATTCGCTTTAATTAAAAACCCTTTTTAAAGGACAATACTTTTATTACTTTTTTTAATTTCTAAATTAAAGTTTTATAATAATGAAAATTTAGTTTAAACTTTTGGAATTTGCTTTTTAAATTTTAGATTAAAGATTTGAATTTGTTTACCAATTTAATTATACATACAAATAAAAAACATTTTATGGTTAATTAATTTAATAACATTTTATGATTTCCAGCAACATACCTTTCATCTTTATTTTTTATTTTTTTCTCTTTTTTTTGGAAAAAGAAAATTTGTTTTTATTTGAATGGAAAGTTTTTGATTCGGGTGAATTAGGGTTATTTTGTTAAATTAAAAGTTTTTAAAAAATAAAAATTAATTGTTGCAAATAATTAGAATTATTTCTTTCACTTCTATATTTTGATTATTTGTAAATAAGAGAATAAATATTTCATTTTTTATGAATTTTGTAAAGGATTAGCATGCCAAAATGATTTGTTTTCATTTTCAAATCTCTTACTTCCTAAGTTTTGATTTTCTATTTGTGTTGTGACAATTAATGTTTAATATTTTGACTATACAAAAGTATAAACCAAATAGAAAAGTGCTTTATGTACAACGTATAGAACAAGGAAATGGGTCTCTAAAGTGAATTCTTTGAATTTACTAACATTCAAAGACTATTGGTTTACTTGTCTTCAAGATACTTATTTCTTTTTTGATAGATGTAAAATGCTTTAGCTAATTCATGCGTTAAAATAAGAAACTTTTCAGTTTTCAATATTTAAAGTGCAGTCTTTTCTCCAGGTCTGTTTTCTATGAAGTTTGACAAAAAACTCATTCCTACATTAAGTTTAATCAAATGGAAGACAAATTGCAACTTTTTTACTTGACATGTGAACATTTTCACAGTGTATCTTTGAATTATATTCATTAAAGACTTATACTAAGGTTTTTATACATTCAGAATGTATGAAAATGTACATTTAATAGGCCTTATTGAAACTCTTTTTGAAGTAAAATTTCTGCATTTTTGTCTAAATAAGTTGATCGTCTTTTAATAGGTATATTATCATAGAGCTAAAGATTTGAATTTGTTTACCCAATTTATAGTAATATCAATTAGCCAATGACAAAGTTTAAAAATGCACATTTTAAATTGTATCAATGGTTTGAATTTGAAACTTTTTAAATACATATTAAACATGCAAGTTTTTAAATTGCAATTTAGACCTATAGCAAAGCACATTAATACCTTTCTTTCGAAAATCTTTTATTGGTGTATTTTCTTATTTTTTTTTCTCCATATTCTTGTTTTTTGTGAAATGAAAAAGGAAAATTTGAGTTTTTAAATTTTGTTGAAGTATGTAGAAAGTTATTTAATTTCGAACCCTACTTGCCAGGGAGATATGCAAATTTTAAATTGGAATATTTTGATTTGTAATGTTGATATACCTTAACACAATTTTAAAAGAATGGTCATTTTTTAGAACAAAGTAAAGAACAATAAGATTATGTGTTGTGCAAAGTAATTAGAATTAATTCTTTCACTTCCTATGATTTTGGATAATTGAAAAAGAGAATAAATTTTCATTTTTTATGAATTTTGTAAAAAGTGATTACATGCCAAAATGAATTTCATTTTCAAATTTACAAACATGTATTTGAGGTTTCTATTTTATTGTGTTGGGTATCTAATGTAAATGTTTACTATTTGACTTAACAACAAAATGAAAAAGAATAGGTGCAATTTTTTAATGCTAGTTAGCATAGAGAATAAATGGGTTCTATGCACATACAAGTTGAATTCTTATTTCACTAAATCTATATCAAAAGCACTTATTACTGGTTGTTTGACCTTGTTGTTCAGACTACCTTTATTTTTTTGTTTGATAGCTAGTGGTTAAAATATTGGCCTTTGAGGCTGAAATTTCATGCCGGTTTAAAGTAAAGTAAATAACTTTGCATCAGATCATACTGTCTTATATAGTTGAAAGTGACAGTCTTGTTACATCCAGGCTCCATGTTTTATCATATCTGAGCAAAGATTTGAGCAAAAATATCTCCATCTCCCATATCATTTATATTTTAATATGCAAATGGGGAACGACCTAAATTGACAACCTGTTTTTAAGCTTGACATTGAAGACCATTTTATTCATGTGTTATGCTATTTGAAACTTATATTTCCATAAAGTACATTTATAACATGTAAGGTTTTTATAACTTAACAACTAGAAAGTTGTGGTAGTGAAATGTTACATTTCATATAAGCGTCACTTCATTTGAAAACCTCTATTTTTGGCAGGCTGATATGAAATTTACTTCGCATTTTTATTAGTCTGAAACATGAAGTATGCTATTGTTGCTTTTAATAGGTGATAACTTATACATAGAGACATTAAAAGTAAGTTTTGGTAAATTTTGTTTAGAAGCCCAAATTTGATAGTTGAAATTATTCTAATTCAACGCCACAATTCACACCAAAGTTCAGATATAAAAATGCCACAATTTTATATTGGTATCATATGTTTGAAACTTTGTAAACTGTTTTATAATACACTAGCTTAAATCATGCCAAGTTTTATTAGAATTGGTCAATTTCCCTAGGCCAAAGACCACAATTAATGATCTTTCGTTGTCCACGAATATAGTCCTTTAATTAGGTGTATTTTCTATTTTTTCTCCACTCATTTCTTAGATTTTTTGATGGAAATGAAAGAAGAGGTGAAATAAACTTTGGATGTTGTTTTAACTGATTTTGATATGGAAAGAGTGATTAGGCAGGTAAAGGTGATATTTACATTTTCGGAACATCTCTTGACTTGTCCATAGGGGTATGGATGTATGAAATTTGTAAGATGCTGGGCGATATTTGAATGTTTGATATATGTTTGGACTAGTACTGTACTTACAAAATTAAAAGTTTTTTAAAAAATAAAAATTATGGCAAATGAATATTTTATCATGTATTAACAAATTCTTTTTAATTTAAAATTCCCAAATATTTTTTATTTAAATTTGTTTTTTTTTTTGAAATTATTTTATAAAAAAAAAAAATTAGTAGAAAAAGTAATATCTTTTAAAAATTGTTTCTTTCTTTTTTTTTTGTAAATGCTTGAATTCGTTTAAAAAAAATTTAATTCGCTTTAATTAAAAAAACCCTTTTTAAAGGACAATACTTTTATTACTTTTTTTAATTTCTAAATTAAAAGTTTTATAATAATGAAAATTTAGTTTAAACTTTTGGTAATTTGCTTTTTAAATTTTAGATTAAAATTTGAATTTGTTTACCAATTTAATTATACATCAAATAAAAACATTTTATGGTTAATTAATTTAATAACATTTTATGATTTCCAGCAACATACCTTCATCTTTATTTTTTATTTTTTTCTCTTTTTTTGGAAAAAGAAAATTTGTTTTTATTTGAATGCGAAAGTTATTTGATTCATGGGATGGTGAATTGATGGATTAGTTTTTGAATTAAAAAATATTGCAAAGATGTTTTTTATAAAAATTAAAAAATTATGTGCAAATTGAAATATTTTTTTCTTTGTTTATAAAAAAATTTAATAAAGTAGATATTTTATATGTTCATTTTTTTTTTATTATTTATAAGATATATTATTTTATAAAAAAATATTTTTTTAAAAAATTGTTCATTTATTTTTTAATTTTTATTTAAAAATTAATTTATGTACGCTTTTTAATTGAAATTATATAATGTTAATTGAATAAATATTTATAATATAATTTATATTAAACTTTATTTAGTATTTTTTTAAAATATATTAAAATATTTATATTATGTTTATTAATATTATCATAATTATATATAATGTTTAATATTAAATCATATGATATTGCTGCAAAATATTATTTTTTACATATTTTATGATTATATATTCTTTTATAATTTTAATTTCTACAAAATGATTTTAAATTAAGTTTTTATTAGTTTATTTATTGGTTGTAAAGTATTTTACATACTAAGATAAGTGATTTTTAGTTATTTAGATAGTAAAATATTTTATATATAAAATATGTTCTCTCATATTTGTAAGTGTAAATTTTTTTACATACTTAAAAAAACTAATTTATTTGAATACTTCGTAGTATTAGAATTAAGTTCTACAATTATTATAATGAGTAAACACTGTATACTTTATAGTATATTAAAATTTCATAATATTTAATGAATTTAACTAATAAATTAGTTTATTATTACATATAATATTTGAAGTTATTTGCATTTTTTTATAATATGTTATAATTTAATAATATGAATTTTGACATTAATAATATATACCTAACATTAAAAGCATTTATGATGGTTAATATGTAATATACATTAATTATTTATCCATCAACAATTTGCTTGAGAAATACTTATATTTTTATTGTAATTTTGAAAATGAAATTTTGTTTTTATGAGTTAATATTTATTTGATATTCAAGGATCTATTTAATAGGATTGATTATTTTGCAGATTAAAAATAGATCATTTATAATTTATATAAATATGAGTCAAAATAAATGTTATGATCAGCTTGTATTATTGTATATTAAAAGATTTAATGATTCTATAATATTTTGTATAAAAGTACTTTACTAATTTATTTATTTGAAGTGTTATTTTACCTAAATATATATATGTCTTAGTATTACAAATAAAAGTAATATATTGTTCTAATTTAAATTGTTATGTTTCAATTATTCTTTAGTTAAATTCTTGTAATTATCTTTAAAGAATATTTTACTTTAATATGAAGTACGTCATATAGTTAAAGACACATTTACTTATGCAAGAATAATCACTTTATTTATTTTCTTATCATTAATATTATATTAGAAGTTAATATAGTTATAAATATATAGATATGAATATTCACTTGAAATTCTTTTGAAGAATTTTGTATGGTATTTATATGTATTGTTGATATAATATTACAAATAAAAAAATTTAACAAATTTAAGTTAAGTTAACTAATAAATTTAATGCATTTTAATTTACCAACATTACCTTTTTCAAATTCTTTAATGAATTTTTAATTTTTTTCTTCATTTTTTTTATGAATATATAATATTTTGTTTTAATATGAAGGAAATATTAGTTTTAATTTATAGTAGAGTATGTAATTATTGGCATTTTATTTGTGTTGATATGTATTTAACAAATTTTGAAAATTTTTAAAAAAAATAAAATAGGATTATTGCGCAGATATAGAATATTTTAATGAAACAAAACGTTATAAAGAACTAATAGAGAATTTAATTGTGGTCTGTGGCCTAAGAAGTGAATTCAGGAAATATTGAATTTGTACTTTGACAACTTCCTGAATGATCTATTGGTATTAATTTGTCAAACTACATGAGAATAAATGATTTCCACTTTTATTTGATAGAAATTTTGTAAAAAAGTGACATTTCAGCCTACATGCCCAAAATTGAACTTTTTCAGTTGTTTCAATATTTTTACAAAAGTAGCATGCTTACTTTCTCTCTGACAGGTTTTTCTGATTTTCTATTTGTGTTTGTGGTATCTAATGTAAATGTTTAACTCATTTTTGAACACTTAACATACAAAAAAGTAGATAAACTCAGAATAAGAGTGCAAAATGTGCTGCTTTAATGGTCTTAGTCTAACGGTCAGTATGAAGCAAGTGAAAAATGAGGTTCTATGCACATACAAGTTGAATTCCTTTTAGCAGATTTCACTAAATCTATATCAAAAGCACTTATTACTGGTTGTTTGACCTTGTCTGTTTCACAGACTACCTTTATTTTCTTTTGTTTGATAGCTAGTGGTTAAAATATTGGCCTTTTGAGGCTGAAATTTCATGCCGGTTTTAAAAAGTAAAGTAAATAACTTTGCATCAGATCATACTGTCTACATATATAGTTGAAAGTGACAGTCTTGTTACATCCAGGCTCCATGTTTTATCATATCTGAGCAAAGATTTGAGCAAAAAGAAGCATATCTCCATCTCCCATATCATTTATATGCTTTTTAATATGCAAATGTGGGGAACGACCTAAATTGACAACCTGTTTTTTTAAGCTTGACATTGCTGAAGACCATTTTATTCACATGTGTTATGCTATTTGAAACTTATATTTCCATTAAAAGTACATTTATAACATGTAAAGGTTTTTATAACTTAACAACTTCAGAAAGTTGTGGTAAGTGAAAATGTTACATTTCATATAAGGCGTCACTTCATTTGAAAACCTCTATTTTTGGCACAGGCTGATATGAAATTTACTTCTGGCCATTTTTATTAGTCTGAAACATGAAGTATGCTATCTGTTGCTTTTAATAGGTGATAACTTATACATAGAGACATTAAAAAGTGTAAGTTTTGGTAAATTTTGGTTTTTAGAAGCCCAAATTTGATAGTTGAAATTATTCTAATTCAACGCCACAATTCAGCACCAAAAGTTCAGATATAAAAAATGCCACAATTTTTATAATTGGTATCATATGGCTTTGAAACTTTGTAAACTGTTTTATAATACACTAAGCTTAAATCATGCCAAGTTTTATTAGAATTGGTCAAGTTTTAGACCCCTAATAGGCCAAAGACCACAATTAATGATCCCGCTTTTCGTTGTCCACGAATATAGTTCCTTTTAATTAGGGTGTATTTTTCTTAATTTTTTCTTTCCTTCCTCACTCATTTCTTAGATTTTTTGGATGGAAATGAAAGAAGAGAGTGAAATAAACTTTTGGATGTTGTTTTTAACTGATTTTGATATGGAAAGAGTGATTAGGCTAGGTGCAAAAGGTGATATTTACAGTTTTCGGAACATCTCTTGACTTGTCCATAGGGGTATGGATGTGTATTGGCTAAATTTGTAAGATGCTGGGAGCGATATTTCTGAATGTTTGATATATGTTTGGACTAGTACTGTACTTTACACACACAAAATATTTGACAAAAAGAATCGGTGCATTTTTTAATGAAACAAAACGTTATAAAGAACTAATAGAGAATTTAATTGTGGTCTGTGGCCTAAGAAGTGAATTCAGGAAATATTGAATTTGTACTTTGACAACTTCCTGAATGATCTATTGGTATTAATTTGTCAAACTACATGAGAATAAATGATTTCCACTTTTATTTGATAGAAATTTTGTAAAAAAGTGACATTTCAGCCTACATGCCCAAAATTGAACTTTTTCAGTTGTTTCAATATTTTTACAAAAGTAGCATGCTTACTTTCTCTCTGACAGGTTTTTCTGATTTTCTATTTGTGTTTGTGGTATCTAATGTAAATGTTTAACTCATTTTGAACACTTAACATACAAAAAGTAGATAAACTCAGAATAAGAGTGCAAAATGTGCTGCTTTAATGGTCTTAGTCTAACGGTCAGTATGAAGCAAGTGAAAATGAGGTTCTATGCACATACAAGTTGAATTCCTTTTAGCAGATTTCACTAAATCTATATCAAAAGCACTTATTACTGGTTGTTTGACCTTGTCTGTTTCACAGACTACCTTTATTTTCTTTTGTTTGATAGCTAGTGGTTAAAATATTGGCCTTTTGAGGCTGAAATTTCATGCCGGTTTTAAAAGTAAAGTAAATAACTTTGCATCAGATCATACTGTCTACATATATAGTTGAAAGTGACAGTCTTGTTACATCCAGGCTCCATGTTTTATCATATCTGAGCAAAGATTTGAGCAAAAAAAAAGCATATCTCCATCTCCCATATCATTTATATGCTTTTTAATATGCAAATGTGGGGAACGACCTAAATTGACAACCTGTTTTTTAAGCTTGACATTGCTGAAGACCATTTTATTCACATGTGTTATGCTATTTGAAACTTATATTTCCATTAAAAGTACATTTATAACATGTAAAAGGTTTTTTATAACTTAACAACTTCAGAAAGTTGTGGTAAGTGAAAAATGTTACATTTCATATAAGGCGTCACTTCATTTGAAAACCTCTATTTTTTGGCACAGGCTGATATGAAATTTACTTCTGGCCATTTTTTATTAGTCTGAAACATGAAGTATGCTATCTGTTGCTTTTAATAGGTGATAACTTATACATAGAGACATTAAAAAGTGTAAGTTTTGGTAAATTTTGGTTTTTAGAAGCCCAAATTTGATAGTTGAAATTATTCTAATTCAACGCCACAATTCAGCACCAAAAGTTCAGATATAAAAAAAATGCCACAATTTTTATAATTGGTATCATATGGCTTTGAAACTTTGTAAACTGTTTTATAATACACTAAGCTTAAATCATGCCAAGTTTTATTAGAATTGGTCAAGTTTTAGACCCCTAATAGGCCAAAGACCACAATTAATGATCCCGCTTTTCGTTGTCCACGAATATAGTTCCTTTTAATTAGAGTGTATTTTTCTTAATTTTTTCTTTCCTTCCTCACTCATTTCTTAGATTTTTTGGATGGAAATGAAAGAAGAGAGGTGAAATAAACTTTTGGATGTTGTTTTTAACTGATTTTGATATGGAAAGAGTGATTAGGCCAGGTGCAAAAGGTGATATTTACAATTTTCGGAACATCTCTTGACTTGTCCATAGGGGTATGGATGTGTATTGGCTAAATTTGTAAGATGCTGGGGAGCGATATTTCTGAATGTTTGATATATGTTTGGACTAGTACTGTACTTTACACACACAAAATATTTGACAAAAAGAATCGGTGCATTTTTTTTAATGAAACAAAACGTTATAAAGAACTAATAGAGAATTTAATTGTGGTCTGTGGCCTGTAGTGTACTGAGTATACGGAACGGAAACGAGCGCTGTACGGAGATATATAGAAACAATATATTTTTGGAATCAGTGTAAATACAGATATCATGTGAGACCGGACTTAAGATTTCATGAACCGGATGTTGGAAATTATCTCCCTAATTTGAGGCAAAATTATAAACAATTTTTTGGAATCAGTGTAAATAAAGCTATCATATGCGACCTTAAAAGAGGCATTTTCTAAACCGGAAATAGCGAACTATCACCTTTATTTCAGATAAATGTATATAAAAACCATATTTTTTTTTTAATCAGTATGAAGAAACCTTTGACGCCAGAAGCAACTTTGTGTAAACAAGATGTGGTCTTATCAATGATTTAGGAAGTTTATGATGGCAAGACCTTCAATTGTTCTCTAAACAATTGGTGAGAGAACTTTTTTTTTAATTTTCTTTTTCTTCTGTCAAATTTGTTCTTGCCTCAAATTTTTGTTTCGCAATATTTTAAGGTTAATTGATTATAACTTCATAACGATACATGTGGTCTTTTTTGCAAAGGGTAAGATGACATACGACCTTGATAAAACATCAACTGGAAGTGACTGTGCAAACCGGAAGTACCTCTTTTTGCACTTATCCAAGTAAAAATACTTGTAGTTACCGTATATTTTTTGGAATAAACATACAGTAACCTATCGAATGACACCGGAAGTGACCTTTTGTTAACCGAAAAAAGCTTATATTTCTTATTTGAAAGAAAAGTACATAGAAACCATATGTTTTTGGAAAGCTATCTTATGTAATGTGATGTGACCTTCTGTAAACCGGAAGTGGCTGATTATCTCCCTTATATCACAGAAACGTCCCTAATATTAATATATTTTTTTACATTAGTATAAAATTTCCTTTCATATAACACCTGAAGTGACCTTATATAAACTAGAAGGATTATCCCTTTATTTTACAGAAAAGTCCCTAGCAACCAAATATTTTTGAAATCAGTAGGAAATGTCTTTTCATATAACACCGGAAGTGATTTTTCTTAAACTGGGAGTAGCTATTTGTATCCCATTTTTTATGTGAAAGTACATTGAATCCAAATATTTTTAGAATCAGTGTTAGGTACCTGTTTTCTCATACATTAAGTGTGTATTTTTTATCTATTTATCTTCTTTATAAAAACACTAATGGAATTATCATGTGGAAAGACCTTCAATTGTTCTATGAACAATTGGTTTTCAATTATATATAGAAATTAGTCATTTGCTTTCCAACTCGATTTTAAAGCTAGGAATGTTTGTAAATTAAAGTTAACACATTGTTTTATATTTACTTCTGACCATCTGCACTGCAGCGAACCAGTACTTCAATTTGAATTTATATTCTATTGTCAATACCAAATATAACAAGGTTTGTGACAAACAATCCAATAAATACAATAAAATAAAATAACACTTACATAGAATGACTGAAAGCGTTGTTTTTATTTGACTAAGATTTGGGGTTAACTAGAAATTTAGTTGATTTGTTTCATTTAAATTATCAAAATTTAAGAAATCTTTGTTTATAGTTTTCATATCATAACCCAACACTTTGACTTAAATAGATTTGGCTGGTTAAATTTTCATAAAATTTTGATAACATATTTACTTTTACCTGTTGACAGAAATATAAAAAGTTCAAGAAATTTGAACCATACAATTTACATAGCAGTTTGACAAACACTAGTTCTGATCATTGAGAAGCTTGATTTCTCTTCACTTATTTTATGTGATTAAAACGTTCAGCCGAATTTAAAAGAGTTAAGTCCCTTAGGTGTAATGTACCCCCTCATAGGGTTCTCGATTTTCTTTTTTTTCTGCAATTTAGGATGGAATGGATTTTGTCTTCCAATATATTGCAAAATTTGCAGAGTCTCTGTATATCAGTAAACGTCCCAACAATGGAATAATTCGTATTCAATTGTAATTTAAAATCAGATGTGGGCTTTCTTAATTGAGATTCTGGACGTCCTTTGAATACAACCATTTTAGTGTCAGAAAAAATAATAATACTTGATAAATAAAATAAAAACACTTATTAGATTACATTGAAATAAATGTCCATGCACAGTCTGTTTTACCTTTTTTTGAAGCATATCTAGTGATTGCTGTGATTTATTTGTTTTGCCTATTATATCTCCCTCCCAAAATTTCTCCCTCCGATTTATAGTATATAGCAGACATCTTCTCTTGATGACAAACTCTGCCAGGCTTTCCAACAGTTATGTTTTTTCTTAACTATTTCAATTTCGAATATACCTGTTTGTTTTCAACGAATTGTCATAACGACCAAAGATATCAACCACTTTTTTTAACTTCAAATTCCGGTTTCATTTGATGTACAAAATGTAAAAACAGAAATACAATTAGCTTAAAGTGTTTACGACTGACTTTTTCCGTAACATGAAGTGTGTGTCATATCCTGCTCCACAGCAACAACTTTAATGATAATGTCAACTTTTTCAGCTATCTCATCAACAGGCATTTTATGGCCTATGATGTACATATAATCTGGATGTGGATGTGTAGATACAGAAAATATCAGCCCGCGAGCCAGAAAATGAAGCTAACTATCGAGTGAGCGTAGCGAACGAGCCATTTAGCTTCATCTTCTGTCGAGCGGGATGATATAACTATCTTACAGTCATTTTTGATAACTCTGATGGTAACCGTGACTTTCAGTATTAGACATATTATCTTAAATGTTTTGATACATCCTCACAAGCTGCATGCAATGTTTGAATTTCATTCAGTCAACATGTTGAAAAATCTCTCAGCTTCCATTGTAAATGTTTTAACTCTAGCTTTAATGTCTAGGCCAATTTTCTGTATTCTCTGACTACCTCAGTTAAAGTACAGTTGATCTCAAGGTAGCCTTTATGTCTTTGATATTCGTTATTCAACTTCTGCATAGTATCGTGGAAGGTATTTCTCAAATACAATTTTGTTTGTGTCAGAATTAAGAAAAAAAAATTGTTCTTGGATTGAGAATTTGTATCACATTTGGTTTAAGGGATATGAATTCTAGCTAATCACCATCTATGCATCCTGATCTAGACATTCATAGTACACCTGTACTTTTAGAATTTGACCTTCAAGTTTGTGTTGTCCGTTACATGCCTGGAGTGCACCTAAAACAAAAACAACAAACAAATCAATATGACGGTTCACGTCATAGTTATGACATGACATGACAATTGTGGATTTGACTGTAAATAATAGCCATTGAAAAAAAAATGCAATATGTGGGTTGAGAATTATAAGGATTAAACAAAGAGGTTATTGAAGAAACAATTCGATCCTGCAAACAATAGATTTGATGTCATTTTAACATGGTCATGGTCATGAAAAGTTAGACCATATATATGAGGGGTCTGATGGGTTATTTTCGTTCTTCGTGATCGGCGCATTTTCGCTATCGTGATCCGTTTTTCTACAGATTTTTTTTTTTATATTTTCGTGATCCGTGATCATGGAAATTTATTTTCTGTGAATCGTGATTGACAAAAAAATCAACTCGTGAATCGTGATGAGACACCCCCCCCCCTCAATCAGGCCCCTCATATATGCCTTGCATGAATTTTTTTCTTACATATATCTGTTTCGTTTCTATACTGTGCTATCATGGAATAGGAGTTCTTTTATAGTTCCAAATGGCAAAAATATTCTGAATAAGTGTTTCCACTGGAAGAAATATTACAGTATTTTTCCTGACGGAATAAAGTGTACAGAATATTTCTTCAAACACGAACAGATATAGCTTTGTTTAAATTTATAACAAAGTTTCCAGAGGAACTTCTGTGAGGAACACGTATACGTTAACAGAGCGCTGTCATACTAGTACTAATTTTGCTTTCATTAATATAATGTTAAATTTAATGTTACATTACACGTTTTTGTTTTATCTTTGGCTAAATTGTTTTTTTATGAAAGTCTAGAAAATATAAGTAAAATAGTGAAAATGCACGTAAAACTATCATATCCTGCTAATTTAAAAAAAACAAGAATGTGTCCCCAGTACACGGATGCCCCATTCGCACTATCATTTTCTATGTTCAGTGGACCGTGAAAATGGGGGAAAATCTCTAATTTGGCATTAAAATTAGAAAGATCAAATCATAGGGAACATGTATTCTAAGTTTCAAGTTGATTGGACTTCAACTTCATCAAAAACTACCTCGACCAAAAACTTTAACCTGAAGCGGGACGAACGGACGAACGGACGGACGGACGAACAGACGAACGAACGAACGGACGGACGGACGCACAGACCAGAAAACATAATGCCCATAAATGGGGCATAAAAACAACATTGAACTGTATAAATAACCTTGTATGTGGTGAATAACTTGAGTATTGAAAATATTAACAATCTGCCTATTTTGAGCATTGAACCTAATTGAAAGGTTTATTTACTTTAAAACAACACACTTACTGTCAGGATCAGTGAAGTACACAAGAAATTTCCCTTCATCCTGAACTGACTTCACTTCTCTTACACCTTCGACCCCTGATAGCCTTTTATTGTCAAAGTAGTATTCAATTGTGTCTGATGATGTATTGTCTTTGTATCCAGTGACAACAATACAATCTGTTATTGGAACTAGGTGTATGCTAAGATGGCTGCCATCCAAAGGTCTCTTCATACATGCTGTCTGTAACTTTCCCATATCTATAATATGATTTTAAAAGCACGATAACTTCCATATGTCTTTCATACGTGCTATCTGTTTTCAAAAGCAGTTTAAGTACAAGATATCGCTTATAAATGGTGTCTGAAAAAAGATGCGTGAAAATCGTTGTCTGTTTCAAACGACGGTAGGAATAAGATCTAATTTTAAATTAAAATCTGTGTCAATTTTTAATTATAATGCAACAACCTTTAGTAACGTTCATTTTGATTGAATAGCGTCACCAATTGTCATGGCATCAATTCACAATGGATGCTATGAAAATGTACGCGCAAGCGCAGACGACGTATGACAGATTTTAAATGTATGATTTGACGTTGTTCTCTGTCAGTTTCATTAGATTGGAGATAACAATATTGTATTTTAAACTCAGACGGCATCAATTGGTGATTTGATGGTTGCAAATACCCGTTTACTGTCTCCGTTAACGCGTCGCCAGTAAACTTAATTTGCGACCATCAAATCACCAATTGTTGCTGTCGGAGCTTAAAATACAATACAGTTATCTCCTAAACGAAATTTCCTAGGTGGTCTCGCCTCAAGTATGAAGTTTGGGGGTTCAATGTTTGGCTGGGGCCAAGACATTGCTTTGAAATTGGTATTTGGTTATCCAAGGATTTGTATAGTATTACTATACAAATTCTTGGGTTATGTAAGTCAAGACAACTAAGTATTTAGGTGTTTAAGCAAACGTTTATGGCTTATCGGCTAAAAGTCAGAATATTATGCCTTAGACTTGTTATGGTTATTGGTTTTTCTGAACTAGCATCTAAAATCTGAATAGTATGTGGATCTGATACAATGCAGGTAATATTTTTTGTTTCATTAACATGTTCTCGTCCTGAATATGCATGTAATATTTGTGATTATATGTTTAAAACAGCAATCATTCAATTTATCTTATTTATGGCGTGATTAAAAATGAGCAGAAATTTTCTCTGTAGTCTTGTTTCAGGCAATGAATGTTCAATATTTATACTGCTTTTAATTCTTAATCTTTTACTTTAAATACATTTGTTTTATTCAAATCACTATTTGTTTTACGTCTCTGTATATGCATATATATTATTATCCTTTATGCAAATAAACTATAAAAACAAAAAATCATAGAAGGAAATGAATTGCATTCTAATAATTAACTTTTATAGTTAATGTAAATTTTCACCATTATGAAGATTGCAATGCCATTTTGAATCGTAAAATCAGGCTCAAATTGTCATAATTACTTTGAATCAATTTTGCATTAATTTCTTTTATACCTGGTGGTTGTTCAAATGTAACTAATGCTGTGCCTTCTGCCTCTCCAAATATAATCTCTTCTGGAATACCTTTAGATTTAGCTTCCAGGAAATTCTCCAGTCCATCTTTAGTGGTTGTAGGACTGATATTTGTAATGAAAACTTTATCTTTATACTTAGGAACATATTTTGGTGGAGGTGACGGAACATAACGTTTTGCATTCAGTGTCTGTCCATTTACTCGAAGGCGTTTACTCATTACTGCTTCAATGGCTAAAATGTACAATTTAAGATAGTATGTATTTCATTATGACTTATTTGTCATACGGTTTGTTATACGAGAATAAGCAAAGTTGAAACATTGATATAGGTAAAAAGAATGAGCAGCATCAATTACAAAACATTTAAATGAAATAAAAGATCACACAGTATAGTGTACTCTACCCCCTTTTGGAATTCACCCCTGCTAGTTAATGAAAATAACACTTTATTCGTTTCGTCCGTCCGAAGCGTCTTTAAAGATCTATAGCTCATATAAAGTGTCCACTGACGACGTCTTACCAATAACAGTTTAGTACGATACATGTGATGTTCCAGTCGCATTCTGGCTGGGATGCCGGTGATGGTTTCGTGACGTCACCTCATTGAGTGGTAATCAACCGGTGTTTTTGCGGTTAGGAGTTAACCGAGATGTTTCCGTGATTTTTTTTCTTCGGAAATTCTCGGTTTTATAGTTAATGTATATGTGGTTCAGTTTTTTCCAAGGTTCTTATTGTAGGAAAAATCAATAAAAAGTGTAAAAGAGAGGCGAAAGATACCAAAGGGTGATTCAACTCAGTCGAAAACAAAAGGACAACGTCATGGTATAAAACAAAACACCACAAAAAGACAAACAACAGAATACAAAACACAACATAGAAAACTAAAGATTGAGCAACACGAACTCCAACACAAACCGGGGTGATCGCAGATGCTCCAGAAGGCTCACATGAGTCGTCCGTCGTGTTACTTCTATTAAATATGTTAATAGCCAAGATTTATACCGACATAAACATCTCATATATTCAAAAATTAAAAAAGCACAAGGAACACTAAAAACTAAAGCAAGAGCAACACGAACCCCTTAAACCAAACGAAGGGGAATCTCAGGTGGTTCGAAAGGGTATGCAGATCCACCTCTACATGCGCCGTCGTGTTGTTCATGTTAGTACAAACTCGATGAAAAGTCTTACTCGGTAGGTCACATTCGAAGAAAAGAGGACAGGATTGTGGCAACGACAATTGGAGCATATCTGTCGTCATCTGGGAAGCAGATATCCCATAATAGTCAGTAAATTCGTGATGGCGTTTGTAAAATTGTCCTCTATCAAGGAAATCGTGATAGGAAATGCATGCTCTGGAATACCCTACCAACTGTTATCTATTATTAAGATTTCATCAACTTTGTCACATAGTTGCGTTCTCTTGTACGTTTACGGAACGGATAGGTTCAAAATCTATATGGTTGTGCTTTAGTTTAGGCAATTTCTTATTCAAAATAAAACTATCAAAATCGGCAACATGCCAAGGGCCATGTAAGCCCTCTACTCAAAACCAAGTACAATATATATTATCTTCAAACACGACCACACATACACAAACATAATTACAACACATAATTATCATTTCAAAACTAACTCAAAGGTGACTGGAAGAAAGCTTCAACTAAAAAAGTTAAAATAATTATGATAATATGCTAGGTAGCAAAAATTGATTGACAGGCACTTTTAAAGTACTTATATTAGATTCAGCGTTTGTAAAAAATGATAAATGTAATTGTTAATAATTGAGTTACAATGAATGGATTGTAAGTCTACAAATAATAAACTTTTAAATTAAACTCCTCTTATTACACCGTGTAGAACGCCACATTCAGGGTGTTGCCTATGTTTGATTAAGGTACACCATGTAAGTAAAAGTTTCAAATTTTCTTTTTACATCGGATGTGACCTTGAGAGGTCATACCGGTGTTATGTTGCCGCAGAAATTTTCTTGCCGTTTGACTGATAACCGAACGTATTTCGTATAATTACGCGGATATTATCGAGTGCAAAATAACATTCCTTATCGCTTGCTATATATTAATTTCATCAGTAAATATTCATGAAAATAATTTTGAAGAACATAGATAAATGCATGAAAATGTTTTGTTGTGAGAAATATATATGTCAATAACAAATCATGGATACCGAAAATTTGTGTTAACGCATGCGGAATAATATCTCGAGAACATTTTGCAACAAAAGCGGGAAATTATGAATGCCTACTAAAATCCAATCTATTAGAAAAACGAATTATTACAGAAGAGTGTCCACCATGCACTTGCACTGCACTATCATTAGAATAGTAGAATAGGATGATATATAAATGGATGAAAATTTGCCTGTAGAGTTATTAAGATGATCTGCTATATATATAACTGGTATACAAATATTAATATAAAATAAATATATAACAACAAACCAGAGTATACTGATAACAAATGATTATATCACTACAATATAATAATTATTACGGTGAGGTTGAATTCCCTGTTATTTATTCATCATCCACACAGGAACTTGTCTCAGAAAAAATATATCTATGTACCTTAACCTAACTTTCAGGTATAGAGATTTGATTTTTTTTCTGAGACAAGTGCTTGTGACCATCCATCAGAACTTGCGGTCATCCAATGTTCAGTACTTCAGTATTTTGATTTGAGTTGTTAACCAATTAATATTATTACTGTATTGCACGGAAGGAACCAATCCATAATCTATTTCCAGCAAGCAGAAGCAAACTAGTGCTCTGTTTTTCTCAAACACCACTCCTCAGTTTTCCGGGTTACAGATTTTGATACTTCAAAAGCAAGTTGTCCCTGTCCCAAGTCAGGAGCCTGTAGTTCATTGGTTGTCGTTGGTTCATTTCTGTCATATATTTCTTTTTCGTAAATTATTTTGTTATAAATTAGGCCGTTAGTTTTCTCAATTGAATTGTTTCATATTTTTCATGTCGGGGCCTTTTATAGCCGACTATACGTTATGGATTTTTCTCATTTTTGAAGGCCGTACGGTTGCCTATAATTGCTTACATCCACTTACTTTGAACTTTGGTGGATAGTTGTCTCATTTGCAATCATACCACATCTCCTTATTTTTATCAACAGGATAAAAACTACTTTTCGGAGACCTATTTGCGTATATGTTATATAGAAATAAATTAATATTATTGAGTTAGACCTAATTTCAGCCTCCCAGTCAACATGTCTTGGGTTTAACGATAGTGTTTTATCAAAATCTGCGTCGCATGGGGTAGCAGATTAAGCACCTAAAGGGGGTTAGGCGTTCTTTAAAACAAGGATAAATTTGTTTTTAATTATGTCTTTATCTACAAGTAAAAGACATAGGTACACGTATATATAATAACAGCTTTTGGTTATATGCCAAGAAGATAATAACCGATTCTAGTAGAACAAATATATGTTAAAGTGGCGAGTTGTTTTACACTCTTGTTCTGATACTACTAAGTTATAATAAAGAAAAATGGGTTAGCATTTTTGTTTGTTTCATCGTTAGAAAGAATAAATTCACACCTTTCTTTGACATGTATCTAATCTTTTACCTAATTGGATATTTAGAGTGACTTTCTTAGTACAACACGAGTGCACACGCTGAAATGACTCGTCTGCTTTACTTAGTATACCATGATTGATTTATTCTGATAATCTTAAATATAAAGTTTAACTACAAGTATCTCATTAACTTAACATCGTCAATGATCCATGTGAGTCAGATGAACCAAGCCAGACAGACATGTACACCTTACAATTATTCCATACACTAAATATAGTTGACCTATTGCTTATAGTATCTTAGAAGATGACCTTACTATTGAAACTTAAAATTGACCTATGAACCATGAAAATGAGGTCAAGGACAGATGATAGCTGCCAGGCAGACCTTACAATCAATCCATACACTAAATATGGTTGACATATTGATTATAATATAAAAAAACCAGATGAAATCACAAAAACTTAACACTGACCAATGGACTTTGAACATGAGGTAAAAGTCAGATGAAACCTACCTGATACGTTCACCTTACAATCGTTCCATGTACAAAATAAAGTTGACCTACTGCTTACAGTATCCCAGAAACTGCCCTAATCACGTAACTTTAACCTTGATCACTGATCAATGAGGTCAGATGAACCCTTTCTGATGGACATGTAAACCTTGCAAGGAACCCATATACCAAATACAGTTACCAAATTACTCTTTATAATCGAGAAATTCATATGCCGAAATCTCTCTTTTTTTTTAAAGCAGCCGCTGAAGCATAAAGGTGAGATCATGGTCAATGGACACATGACAGACGGAAGCTTCGTAACATAAGGCATCGGTATCCAAGGTATGAATCCGAGGCTTCCAGGTCTTCTGCGTTCTTAAATATAATACTTCCATGATCTAATGAACCTGTCAGTGATATTTACCTACTCATGTATTAAACTGTTAAAGGCTAAGCCTACAAAATCCAGACAATTTGACAGTGGTGATAAGGACACCTTCTTTAACTGAATTTATTTTAATTTATCTTGATAATTTCATTTTTAAGTTTGATTTTATGTCCGCAATGTTTTACTTTTATTGTAGCATACATCTTTTTTTGTTGGTTTTTGTCCAATTCCGTTATTTCGTCCAATCAGAGTAAAGATTTGTGACACCATGCATGCCGTTACCATAGTAAAGCGTCCTATATAAATAGGTCACAAACCGAATTTATTACTGACTGTGTCGGAAATAAAAATCGTGGAAATGTTTCCAATTAGCTGAAAAATTTAAGTTATACGCAATCTCAATTCCAGACCTTCCTAAGGTGTGATTGTTCAAAATTTGTACAGCTTCAATCTTCTTTTTATCCATCTGACTGCAAACATTGTACGATCAAAGTCTTAAGTAAAAACCCGAGAAACATAAAAATTACCTATACAACCGAGAATTAACGAAAGAATTTTATATATATTACAATTCATGATGGCGGCCTCCATAAATATTTTCCAGTTATGCGAATACTGGTCATTGATATTGAAAACCAATTAACTCTTATAAGGAGATAGCGTCTTACGATTTCGGCCATGTTGTCATATTTTTAGATTTTTTTGCTGATCATTTTTCCTGTTTTAGAGATTCTTTGTTTTTATAATAGTTTTCATCGCAAACGCAAAAACGTCTAAAAGTCGTTATTATATGGCAATGAGGCCTAAGTCGTCAACTAAAGATTTCGGCCAGCCGTTGTTTAAAATAAACAAAAATGCTATAATAATAGACGATACAGTCAGTTCAGCAAAATAAATCCAATATACAATCAATACACAGCTTTGTTCAAGTGACTTATTTGTATTTCTTAGATGACAAAATTTGATGTTTACTTATAATCCTTTCAAGTTAGTAAGTGGACAGCACTTTAAACTTGATCTTTTATTGGTGGTCATTTTTGCTGTTGATAGATTCTGCCGAATTATGATAGTTTTGAAGACAATAGAGAGAAACGCTCAAATAATTTAACAGGAGGCTGTCATATTGACAGCAAACCGTATTTTCCTGCATAAAAAAATGGTATTTGAAAATCTGGACCCCCAAATAGGATCAAGTAAAAATGATAAATTATTTTTTGTAGGGTTCAGAAATGGAAAGGCCAAAATCAATCTAAGTATCACTTTTTCCTACTTAAGGTCTACAACTCAACAACGATAAAAGCTAAAATCGTGAAGATAGAAATTGATCTTCTTTTAGTTAACATATCTAAATTTGAAAAGATTTCGTCAAAGCGTTTTCAAGTTATTGCACGTACAACGCTCATAAGTATCACTTTTCGCTACTTAAAGGTCTGCAACTCAAAAACAATAAAAGCTAAAATCGTGAAAATCGAACTTGACCTTCATTTTGTCACAGGCAACAACATATTAAATTTGAAAAGGTTTCGTCAAAGCGTTATCAAGTTATTGCACGGACATTGTTTGGCAGCCGCCCGCCCAGCCTCCCGACTTCCGCCCGCCGTACATCACCAAATTGATAACCGATATTTTCCGTCGGAAATCCGGATAAATATTGTCTTTGAATGGCTTACAAAAAAAATAAGCAGTAGTCATCTGATTTGCTAGAAAAACTGTGAATAGTCAATAATCATTAGAACATTTCTGATCCGGATCCGTCATATGTTTTCTGTCTATTATTATTTTTAAGGCAATTTGCAACAAC
The DNA here is from genome assembly GCA_017311375.1 of Mytilus coruscus. Classification (NCBI taxonomy): domain Eukaryota; kingdom Metazoa; phylum Mollusca; class Bivalvia; order Mytilida; family Mytilidae; genus Mytilus; species Mytilus coruscus. The sequence goes on from CM029601.1 coordinate 81,865,390, forward strand.
TAGCTTCTCACCCTTATGCTCTATCAACTGCCATGGTGACAATTGTGGTTAGTCTGCGCAGGAGTTGGGGAGAGATAAAACATTATACGCAAACTTTATACTACATACTACTCGGATTCATTCAGACCAAACATATATTTAATTCGACCAGTAATTTCAGAAAAGTATACTTTTCGTCAAAATGAGCTTTTAATATTATTGACGTATTAATTCACATTATCGAAGCATGTACAGTGCAAATTATTTGCTGTTCAGAGAAATTTTATTTCATAACCTAAAACCAATAAATAACATACCACTTTCCTCCGCAAACCAGATCATGTACAGATTTTTTTCTTCTATAAATTCCATTTTTACAATTTCGGCATTAGCAGCTTTGGGACTTTCAAAATAGAATCTGATGGTATCTTCAGATGTGGATGGTTTCATCCCCGTTACTTCTATAACAAACTCAGTGGGCATGTCTCCTGTGTCTTCGTTCCCTGCGGCTTGCCCATCTTCCTCTACGTCTGGTGTACGCGGACGTGGTATAAATATTTCAACATCAATCCTGTTCTTCTCAAACTGCAATGGCATTCGACTTAAAACACGTTCAGCAACTATAAATCATATATATTTCATAACAGTCAATTAGTATACAAGGAAATATTTTTTAATTGGTGGTCTTTGTGTAAAGTGTTGTCGATATCTAATAAATATTTATTGATTGTTGCTTGCTTTACGTTCAGTGGAAATTATTTCATGCATATAATGGACGACGAGAAAATATTACCAATTAATACAATGCAAAGTGTGACGGCAGGAAATCATAATTGTGTCAAAGGGGTATTAGCGAGATATAAAAGAAGTTAAAATATGATTTTTTTCAATAATTAATGAAAGTGAAATAGCGAAATAATAATTCGCTTGGTGAATTATTCACTTGCAAGTGAATAATTCGACCTCATTGAATCCGTATTCATGTGACCTTCAATTTAACCCATTAGCTTGATTATGCATGTATTAGTCGTGTTCAGCCATTAAAAGGAACAGAATATCAACATTGAACGTGAAACAAAGGTGAAGCATTTCGTTGACTGATTCGATCCACAAAACATCATTTTATATAGATAAACACGGTTATTAATTATTTTTTTTAATCTATAACATAAAATCAGACAGACCTAGAAAAGTCCAATTTCACGAGGTCGCTATCTATTTATATTTATGTTTATGTTTATATCGGGTTATGTGACCGTTGGCAGTCTTCGGAGGTCATCTCGATTGTTAATTAGATGGCGTCTAGACTACAATACACACAAAATGCTGATATATATTTTCTAGTCCATGCATTGTTAATTGCTTATTTCAGACTTATTGTAATTTGGATATACTTTTTAGTATGCTATAAATCAAATATGAAAATTTGAGTAAAATCGGTGAACATGAATTTGACAGCTAATGCCCTTTTAAGAGATGTAATTGAAAATATTGAATTGACAACTTAGCTGGTTGTTGACTGTATCTCGAAGATGTGACAGGATGTAGGACCGTAAGTGTCAATTACTGTATGGCTGAAACATGTTTATTTGTGTATTAAACTAGTTTACTATACTTTCACCAGAGCCTTATATTCATAAATATTTTCTTCGGAAAAATTCATGTACCAAGTCAGGAATATTGTTTTCCATTTGTTCCTTCGGTTGATATAATCGAGCATTTGATTTTGTCAGGTTTTATGGAGTTTTTTTCAATTTACCTTGGAGTTCGGTATTTTTGTTAATACTTTTTTTCATGTAGGCACACCAAGATCAGTTCAGTGACATTTTAATCTATTTGTAGCTGCCCTATATAAAACGTGCTTGCTTAAGAGCCGTGTTATACAGAAATACTTTTAATTAGGAACATCATCGAAAAAAAATCGAGAGGGCTTCCACCCGTCAGATCTGAACAACTCTGTCAACAGCTCTGAAAAGCACTGGGCTAATATAAGTCTATTTTAGCAGCATTAACAATGACCTTTGACCTTGAAATCGATTCGTTCTTCTCTTAATTGGACAAATCTTCAATTAATACGAGTTTCAGCTTAAACCATGACATAAAATTCAAGTATTAAATCTGCAGGAAACAATTTTTAATGGATCATAGAATCAAATGACTGGGTTGCAACGAATATTTTCTAGAGCAATGGAGAATGGTCTATAATAAACATTTAAATATGTTGAAATAAAATATTATTAAAAAAGGAGGGGGAAATAAAAAAATTTTTAAATTACTAAGGTCCCAATTCTGAAAAAAAAAACAATCAACAATTCCAAAAGAGCAGGTTTACAACTTCAAAATATTTGTAATCTTTCCGTGAAGTTTCAGGGATCTGTTTTAAAATTTGTAGGAGTTGATTACACAAAATTGGTGCAGTCTTTTGTAAATTTTACTGCATAATGACTAGGCTCCCAAATCTGGAAAAATAAAAAAACAATTCTTCAAACATTTGTTAAATGACATGTGCACAACATCAACATATGTTACATCTGTCTGTGATGTTTCAAGTTTCAAGTATGTTGGTTGAAAACTATAGCAGTTGATTACACAGAAGGTACCTGTTTTACCGCCCGCCTGCCCGAGCCAACCCGACATCGCTGTACAAAAAAGCCGGTTTTGTAGTTCGTGCAACCAAAAAAAAAAATATTTTCAATATCAGAGACCATGAACTTGACTTAGAAACTTTAAAATATATAAGCTTCCTCTCCTTCACTAGATCTTCTACAAGTTTCGTTTAGAATGAGCAATGAAAACTTGAGATTTCATCCGGAAAACATTTTGTTTAATCATATTTCTATACTAGTATTCAATAACATCAACCTTGAACTTTGACCTATTGACTCCAAATTAAATAGGCTTCTTAACTTTCCTTTTTATCTTCCATTGGTATAAGTCGTTTCGATTGAGCAATATAAACATTTCATTACGAAAGTATTAGTGTTAGATAGACAGACAGAGCGAGGACACAATATGCTGCCGAAATTTTCGAGGAGCTTAAAACAAACACATATTAGTACATAAGTAAAATATGCTCCAGGATCGAACTATAATTTTAAATTGTGTGAAGTTTGTGATGCAAACATGTTTGAGTACTACGTTATTATTCAAATACTTGGACATATTGAATGAATAAGTAAAGATACATCCCAGAACTGGACACGCAATCAATAAATGTCATTCAAATGTATCTTTATCTATTGTACCAAGTAGTATTTTAAGCAAAACTATTTTTTATGTTTTAAAAATGTGCTAACCCTCCTGTTCTTTAAACGTAATAATGACTGTCAAGGTCACCACTATTTACATTACTTTGGCATTGCACAATGGCATGCTTTTCTCAGACTGTTTAAGATTTCTTACACTAAATCCGTTGGATGTGCACTGATTGATACTTTAGTCAGGGAGAACATGATTTATTGATTAGTTGTTATTGACTCATTAACTGCGAGTAATCTGGGATCGAGACTTTGTGACTAATGTCTTAAGGTTAGTTGTTTTTTTTTTTTTTTTTTTTTTGGTGCTGTGTGCCAGTTTAATGTGTCAAGCCATTTGTTACCGATTTAACAGTTGTTCGTATGTTGTGCTGTAACATCTCTGTCTCGGATAAGTGTGAGGTTGGGCATTCATAAACATGTTTAACCCCGACACATTTTGTTTTGCGACTGCCCCTAATCGGGATCCTGCAATTCAGTGATTTTTGGTTGTTTCTGTGTGTCATATTTCTTTTTCGTTTATTCTTTTGTCATCAAGCGATTTTTTTCGTTAAATTTGTTTATATTTTGTCATGCCGGGGCCTTTTTATTGCTTACTTAATAATAATTGGTTGGGTATGACGACAGCCCTATGGTGACCTATAGTTACTCATATCCACGTTATATGGACTTATTGGCAATCAAACTATTTCTTCTTATTTGTATGTCCATTCAATGAAATGATATTTTGATTTTTCCAGTGAACATCCTAAATGACATGACCTTACATATAATTCTTTTTCAAACATGTAAGGTGTCTTTTTTTTATAATGTTTAAACACAGAGTTACTAACCGTCCTCCTCCTCAAACGTAATGATAACAGAATGACTGTCTTTATCATAATCAAGATCCTCAATGTCTCCACCTCCAGACTTTCTATTGTTTTCAAAGAAAAATCTGATGGAATCTTCTGAAGAACCAGGAGGTATGTTAGAAACTTTTATCCTCTTGATGCTCTGTTCAATCTCCTCAACATTATCTGTAAGGGTATTGTTTACTTTTATCATTTTGATGCTCTGTTGACTCGCTTCTGTAAGGGTGAAATTCATCTCATGTTCATCTGGTTGTCTTTTCATATCTGGATTAGACAGTGGTCTCTGTAAATATGGAATAGAAGTTGGTTCCTGTAAATCAAGTTGTGATTGGTGTCCTACATATTGTGGTGGCTGATGTGGATAATCATAAGGGTATCCTGATCCTAGTCCAGGGGCTAGATATGGTCCATATGGCGGACACTGGTGACCTTCAGGGTGAAAACTTGGTCCTGGCATGGACATAGTTTCACTTGGATATATCATATTATACTGTGGTTGGCTTTCCCTCTGTAAAATACAGTTCTGTTGATACAATTACACTTTACTTATATTCTCAACTAATTCAAATTTGCAATATTATTTGAATACATTTTAGAAACAAATTCATCAACAAGAACTTGCTGGATACAGTGAAAAAAAAATGTTGTTATAGAATAAAATAATTTTCCCCTTAAAAATTGTTATGAAACTGTTTAGTAATATAATGGAATATTAATATGTAAGGAACGCTGATCAACCTTAATTATAATGCAACAGTCTTTGCTTCGTTTATTTTGATTGGATAACGCTACAGATTTCAGTACATCAATTCTACGACTGATGGTCTTAAATTGTGCACACTTCGTGTGTTTGATTTGAATATATGTTAAAGTGATGCTTTCTTGCAGTTGGATTAGAAAAGAGATTTGTAGTCAACAATTTTTGATTTGCTAGTCGCAAATATCTGTTTACCGGCTCCATGATATAAAATACTGTTATCTCCTAGACTTGTATACTAATCTCCATGAAGGATATGTTTTGTTCCATCCTTTGATCACTTTATTAATCACTTTTATCATATGAATATGAGATTTAATATCAGGATAAACTAGTTAGGAAACTTTCATATTGAAAATCATTATCTTTCAAATACGTCACGAATGAAAAGAGCTGTAGGTTTTTCATCAATGAGACAGCAACCCAATAACACAAAAAAAAAAAAAAAGCATGCAGTCAAGTATCAATTCATTAATCCACCACTATTTATGGATAATACAAACATAGGTTATAAGGGATGTACCTTGAGACAGCAGCCTAATGACACAAAACAATAGTTAATTAATTATTATGACCATATCAATGATAATTCATGTCAACACTGGAGTACTGACTATAAGACAACTATTTACTGTATCATTACTTGATAAAGCAAATCCTGAAATATATATGCAGTTGAGCATACCAACATTTTTAGAAATGGATAGGTATAACTGAAGTTAAGTGTGAATTTTTTGTTGATTATCAAAAAGTAGTCCTTGATATGAGCAACATGACGACTGCTACTAGTAAAGCAGGAACTGTTTATCCTTCGTTATCATCCGAGTAACCCCCTATTTATGTTAAGGTGTAATTTTTCTCAAAACTACGATTTCTGTTTTGTAGACAGCAGATATGTTAGAACTTTTCATAATATTGATGCTATGTTGACTCGCACCTCATATTTATATGGTAGTCTTTCCATATCTATATGAGACGGTGGTCTCTGTAAATCTGGATGATACAGTGGCTTCTGCAAGTCTGGACGAGAAGTTGGTTCCTTTAAATCAAGTTGTGATTGGTGTCCTACATATCGTGGTGACTGATGTGGATAATGACAAGGATATCCTGATCCTAGTCCAGGGGCTAAACATGGTTCATATGGCTGACCCTGGTGACCTTCAGGGTGATGTTGAAAACTTAGTCCTGGCATGGGCATAGTTTCACATGGATATATCACATTATATTTTGGTTGGCTTTCACTCTGTAAAATACAGTTCTGTTGATATGATTACACTGATTTTAAAGATTGTGTTGTTTCTTCATGATTTTACTTATAATCTCAAACAATACAAATTTACAAAATTATTTAAATGCATTTTAGAAACAAATTCATCAATAAAAACTTGCTGGATATAGGGAAAGCTGAAACAGTGAAAAAAAAATGTTGTTAGAGAATATAATGATTTTCCCTTAAAACGCTGACCAACCTTAATTTTTCAAAGCATTCTTTGGAACGTTCATTTTGATTGTAAAAACGCTGCTAATTTAAGTACACCAATTTTATAATTGATGGTCTAAAACTGGCCACACAAGCTTAGACTTTGTGTGTCTGATTTATATATATGATAAAATGATGTCTTCTTGCATGCGCAGTTGCATTAGAATGGTGATACCAGTATTGTATTTGAAGATTTGTGGGTATCAGTTTTTTATTTCCTGGTCGTAATTATCTGTTAACCGGCTCCGTGATATACAATATTGGTATCTCCAATCTTGCATATCATCTCCACAAAGAATAAATTCTGTTAGATCTTTCGATCACTTTATCAATCACTTTCTTATATGAATATACAATATCATATTAGGATAAACTGATTAGGGAACTTTCAGAATAAAAATCATTATACGAACTGATACTTGAAACTGTATATATTTATTCCAAGATAATTATTTAACATTGTTCTTTCAAATTCTTCAGGAATCAAAGAATGTGTAGATTTAACAACAATGAGACAGCAACACAATAACACAGAAAAAAAAAAAAACATATTTAGCGGTCAGCAAAAGACAGGTTGTTGTTTCATGTCCACGACCATTTATGGATGATATACATATGAGGTAATTAGGAGTTTACATTGAGACAGAATCCTGATAACTAATTAATGGCACAAACAAATCATTTACGCTCATGCACAATTGAAAAAATCAATAAAAGTCTGACAAATAAACACTTTAACCTTAATGCCCTCTCATATGTGTTATAACTTGAGACATTTCATTAGATCACATTTTTTTTTATCATACATGTACTTGATTTAACTAGAGGCTCCAAGGAACCTGTGTCGCTCACCTGATATTTTTATTTACAATTGGTGCATAAATCAATGTAACCGTTATACTTTTGTTTAGTTTCAGAGATATAAGCCAAAAACTGCATTTTACCCCTATGTTCTATTTTTAGCCATGTCTGCCATGTTGGTTGGCAGGCAGGGTCATCGGACACATTTTTTAAACTAAATACCCTAATGACGATTGTGACCAAGTTTGGTTAAATGGTTAAGTGTCTCAGTTGTTTCAGAGGAGAAGATTTTGTAAAGATTACAAAATTTACCAAAAATTGTTAAAATTGACTTTAAAGGGCAATAACTCCTTAAGGGTCAACTAACAATTTTGGTCATGTTGACTTATTATAGATCTTACTTTGCTGAACATTATTGCTGTTTACAGTTTATCTCTATCTATAATAATATTCAAGATAATAACCAAAACTGCAAAATTTCCTTAAAATTGCCAATTCAGGGCAGCAACCCAACAACAGGTTGTCTGATTCGTCTGAAAATTTCAGGACAGATAGATCTTAACCTGATGAACATTTTACAAATGTCAAATTGCTCTTAATGCTTTAGTTTCAGAGATATAAGCCAAAACTGCATTTTACCCTATGTTCTATTTTTAGCCATGTTGGTTGGCAGGCGGGGTCATCGGACACATTTTTGAAACTAGATACCCTAATGATGATTGTGATCAAGCTTGGTTAAATTTGTCTTACTAGTTTCAGAGGAGAAGATTTTTGTAAAAGATGACAAAAATTTACAAAAAATTGTTGAAAATTGACTTTAAAGGGCAATAACTCCTTAAGGGGTCAATTGACCATTTAGGTCATGTCAACTTTTTTGTAGATCTTACTCTGCTGAACATTATTGCTGTTTACAGTTTATCTCTATCTATAATAATATTCAAGATAATAACAAAAAACGGCAAAATTTCCTTAAAATTACCAATGCAGGGGCAGCAACCCAGCAACGGGTTGTCCGATTCATCTGAAAATTTCAGGATAGATTGCTCTTGACCTGATAAACAATTCTACCTCATGTCAGATTTGCTCTAAATGCTTTTGTTTTAGAGGTATAAGCCAAAATCTACATTTTACCCCTATGTTCTATTTTTAGCCATGGCGGCCATCTTGGTTGGTTGGCTTGGTCACCGGACACAATTTTTAAACTAGATACCCAATGATAATTGTGGCCAAGTTTGGTTAAATTTGGCCCAGTAGTTTCAGAGGAGAAGATTTTTGTAAAAGTTAACGACGACGGACGACGGACGACGACGGACGCCGGACGCCAAGTGATGAGAAAAGCTCACTTGGCCCTTCGGGCCAGGTGAGCTAAAAAGGATGAGTTGTAGATGTGTGGATACATTTATTGACTATATTCTGGTTTAAAAAAGGCAACAGATACCAAAGGGATATTCAAACTCATATGTCGAAAACAAACTGACAATGCCATGGCAAAAAAAAAAAAAAAACGACGAAAAGACAAACAGTACACTTAACACAACGAAGAAAACTAAGGACTGAGCAACACCAACCCCACCAAAACCCGGTTGTGATCTCAGGTGCTCCGGAAGGGTAATCAGATCCTGCTCCACATGTGGTAAGTGTGGCTGATTAAGGCAGTTGTTTACTGTCTCATTACTTGGCAATGCCGTGCCTGAAATATAGATGTAGTTGCGCATCCCACAAATTCCCGCATGGGTAGATATAACTGTAGTTAATGGTGAACATTTTTGTTGATTATCATAAAATAGTCCTTGATATGAGAAACATGACGAGTGTTACTAATAGAGCAGGAACTGCTCATCATTCGAAATCCTCTGAGTAGAACATGAGGTTCATGTTGATCAAACTTAAGATTTCTGTTTAAATTAACAGACTGTAGTGTGTCTTTTCTTAATTTTCCTTTTGGTCATGATGTTGTTTGTTTTAGTTGAATGCCATTTTGGAATCTTCTCCCCTTTTTGAATAATGAACTTTTTTTTCAAATTAGACTTACATGACATTTTACTTTTTATACACAATACTTAGTTTTGTATTTTTTGGATCAACAACAGTTTAAATAGCTACTTAGAAGTACGACCTGCATCAAGTCATGTGGATTATCATATGGTCTCATAAGACAGTTGTCATTTGCTACCGACATTATCTTCTGCTCATCACATTTTGCAGCCTCTGTAAAGAAAAAAAAATAGAAGAGGATCATGAAATAACTACTGATGAATCTAGACGATAGGTACAGAAATAAAATTTTAATATTGAAAATCACTTTACACATGCTCAAAGCAATTCAAATTGTTTCGGTTTAGTAAAACATTTTGTATAGTTTGTCACCTTTATTACATTAAATGCAAAAAGCAATATCAATGATATTTTGTCAACACGAGTAACTGATTCATAGTCTTCCATGCAGCAATTCAAAAATATAGGGTCAAGGAATTATTATTTACATTTACAGTCAGGGATATCAATTAACTGATTTATGTCATTAGGTTTTTTTTACATGCGCAACTTAAAGCTTAATAGGATCCAGTGGATACATTGTACCATTATCTAAAAAATGAATGAAGCAAGATGTTCATGTTGAATTGAAATCTTACTTAATTATTTTTTTTATAAATACTGTACTAAGATTGGTATCATTTGCGTTGATTTTTTTTACCGTATATGTTTAAATCATTGCGTTAATGCGCATAATTATAATTTCTTCTACTAATTATGAAAAAGTCAATAATTATATGAATCCAATATGTTTCAACTGTTTGCCAATGTGCAGCACTTTCAAATAAAGGAATGCACATATCTTTTATATACTTTTTATATGCTAGTAATGAAATTTGGAAGTGATCAATACACATAAAGAACTACTGCAATATTCCATGATTTATCATCACTTGAACACAATTTTGTAATCAGTTTTCATTTACAGTCAGGCCTAAGGGATAACAATTACTTGAGGCCATCAGCAAATATATATTCATTCATAACCTTAGGATATTAGATTAAAAAGAATTATGACACGTATTAAAGACAGCAGCAGACCTTTTGCACGAATTGTTATGGCATGATATACAAACAATAAAACTGACAATTGTATAATTCTACGGGAGTGACACTGGTTTTCATTTTCATATGAACATTCTAAAAAATTGTTTGTGTACATAATATATGAATATTTATGAAAAGAAGGAGTAGTTGGATATATGTCAAAAGCACCCAATAACAAATCAGATTACATCATTTAAAGTTTGTCATTGTCAGTTATGATTAATTCTGTATTTTGAATAGGCAGTTCTTATTCCTGTTAATTTCTACTATTACAGTTTGTGAACACTAATTGTTGTCAGGTAATCATTGTAGTACATGTCTTATATTTTTTTTTTTAAACTTTTAAATCTAATGAAAAGGTAACAACTTGATTTAAGTACGGATAGAAATAAAACATACCTATATCATTGTAGAATAACTTCTCCTGATGAAAAAGATGCAACATAAGATTCTTAGTTCCAGCAATGTTTACACTTGCTTCGGTTGTCTCAAGAAAAATCAACTTATTGTTATGATTCTTAATCATTCCAGAAAAGGCATCGCTTTTGCAAAACTGGTTTCCAGGTGGAGTTGATTTGGAAAACCCTGCTGTCAAAAAGTTTCCATAGACAACTGCTTTTACGGCATCTGTGTTGATTTTTGTTTTGCTAAAAAGGTAGAGATGAGTACTGTCCACTGTCCAAACGACTTGAAGATGTTCCTTTTGAAGAATTTCTTTGAAAAGTTTGGAAGCTTCTTGACATTTCAAAAGTTTCAGGGTCAGTGGGTCAAAGTGTAACGTCTCACGGAACAAATCTGACAACAATTTGTGTACTTCTTTTTCTGCTTTGTTAATCGTGATATCTCTCCCTTTTAAATAAATACTCGAATTGTCTTCCTGTAGTCGAACGACTACATCAGTAAATGTTCTACTGATTGTTTCAGCAATCCCAAAACACTTAACAGCTTCAGTTTTCCACTTATCTTCAAGTTTTACTACTTTTTTGGCAGTAACTCGATGGATCTCGTCAGTAATTTCAGATATGAAAGACTTCATCTTTTCAAATCCTACAATGAATATATTGGTTTCGTCTCGCATAAGTGTGATGCTTTTCTCATTTAATTTCTGTTCAGATAGCTCCTCGACTAAGCTTGATGTAAACTTGAGTCTTTGAATTGGTTTCATAACAATTTCATCAGTTTCTCTAGCTAAAGCTCTCTCAATTTCAGTTAAGATATCTTCATCTTCTACTGACTTTAACTTTATTTCCAAAAGTTCTTCTGTCGAGTTTATGCTTTCAACTGTTGAAATATCCAAATTGCGAATAATATTCTGTACTGTTGAGAAATGATGTGTCATTAAAAACTGCATTTTTATTGGAACAAGGTACCCGGAAGGTTTCTCCAAAACTTTGTCTTGGGAGCAAATTTTGATACGAAAGTTTTTCCATTGAGGTTTCCAAATAAAATCATTCTTATTCGTTGAATCTATAAAATTGAATAATCTTGATAACGTGTTAAATCTAGGTCATGGAATATTTGCTTCTATAGAATAAATGATTCTGTGAACACATATTATATTTTCTGATAAAAAAAACAATTGAACTTTCGTATTGAATACTGACATTTTAACAATTTCCTTTCATTAAATCATTTGCCGCTCCTGGTTTTTTTTTACAATGCATAGACATATCATTAAAAGGTCAAAAGTATAGTACTTAATCGTTTACCATATGACATATGAACAAAAAGGTCATAGATCAGCATTTTAGGTCAACTAATGTATAAATTTTGTTTCAAGTTTGTATTTGGAAATGCGGGGATTTTTCAATTACAAATATTTTGTGCAACTCCCTCAGGGAAAGTTGACCTTAAAAGTAGTAACTATTATCTTTATATTCCTCATGGAGCTACAGCTCTTAACGTGTGTGGGTAGTTATAGATCCTTTTCTTTCAAATAATTTGCTTTGAGTTTCCTGGGTAAATCCAGAAAGGCACTTTGGACGCATATGATTTATACGTCTTATTTAATTTTTTTGTTTTTTTAAAAGGCAGATGGAATATGGTGTCTACTATCAATATCCATATAGTTTTAAGACTCATATTTTTGAACTATTGTACTTTATTTTTTAATCTGTTAAATCACTTGGTTATTTTTTCTATACAGAAACTTCCACAATTATCTTCTTAAATGATTAGAATTCACATGTTCATTTAAAATTATCCATGAGCATTATTGCACCTGTCGCAAATCAGTATTTTTCGCCGACAAATTAAGCAATCGTTAATCAATCGATATCTTTATCAGCTATAAAATCGTTCACATACGTACCAAAATATGTTTTTCAGATAACAGTTTGTGTTTTCTATCGAGTCTCATATAAGGACACAGCGTTCCGGCATTTAATGCAAAACTCCAAAACGAAAATAACATTTTATAAATTTCGTGAGTCGTGATTCCGAAGCGCTTTTCTGGATTTCCTTTCATCAGAAAACCTCAAAAACATGAGAAGCTATATGACCGAAAGGGACATAAAAAGTGTATCCAAAATTCGTCTAAAGTCAACTTTTCCTGAGCGATTTGTGGAAACTGCCAAAATAGCGTCAGTTTTATTTCCCATGTCATAACAAAGCATAGGAAATAAACGAAAATTTGTCTATATACTCGTCATTTCATGATTGTAGCATTAAAATATTATTATAAAGATTGAATGCTTCTTTTTTGTAATTGGATGGGGTTGTAAAAGAGTTGATCGTGCGCATACTTTTAGTATGAAGCTCTTCTGTGATGCATACAAAATGTGCTTTGGTCATCGCTTTTACACCCCAATAAAATACAAAAGGCTCCCGAGAGGCTGAATTGCTCACTTGGCTAAATATATGCCATTTTGATATTTGATTTTCCCCCTTTGTTTGCAATCAGTTATATTTGCTTCTTTGTAGATCTTAATTAGTGATATTTTGAAGGTCTTGTACTGATGATCATTTTATTGTTTACAGTTTATACCTATCTATTAAAGTTTTTGAGATAAAAAAATCATTACATGGCAATAAATTTTATATTTAGTGTGACAATATGGCCATGTTGACCGACTTGAAGATATTATCCTGCTGATCTTTTTTTTTTTGCTTTTTAAAATTTCTCTTTAACTCCTATAGTTTTTGACAAAACTATAGATAAAATGAATAAAAATCATCATTTAGGGAAAATAACTTGTATAAGGAGTCCGTTGTCAATTTCAGCCAGGATCACTGATTTGTAGATGTTAGTGTGCTGAACGCTTTGGCTTTTTTACTGTTTCTCTCTATCTGTCATAGTCTGTGCACAAAAAAATATCTTTCAAGGGCAGGAATCAATGACGGTTTCAACCATGTTGACTTATTTGTAGATCTCATTTTTGCTGAATATTGTTGCTCTCTATCTTTCTTTCTGCCAAAAAATTATAAATAGGGTAAAAATTGTCATTCAGGGTCAATTACTCCTAAGTTAGTTAAAAATTTAGACCATGATGACTTAATTGTAGATCTAATTGTGCTTAAAACATCTTTGCTATTTACAATTCCTCTTCTATTAATAATGGTTTCTGCATAAATTATAAATTAATACAACCTTTTAAAAGGGCAATAGCTCCTATAAGCGGCTATCTGATAATTCTGGCAAAGATGACTTATTGTTAGATCTCTTTTATCTGAACACGTTTGCTTTTACAACTTATATTATTGTAGTATATTCTAGTCTTCAAGAACAGTAACCCAAAAAGGGGTTAATTGACTATTCGTCCATATAGACTTATTTGTAGATCCTATTTTGTTCAACATTGTGACTATCGAAAGATTCTTTCTATCACCTAATAGTTCCCCAGCAAAATGCAAAAAGGATAAAAAAAAATCATCATTTAAAAGCAATAACTCTCATTTGATGATTTTTGTAAAGTTGACTAATTTGTAGATCTCTTTGTTCCGGTCATTTTTCATGTTTAAAGTTTTCTTTATCAGTCGGAAAGCTGACCCCTGTTTGACCCCATTTGTAAAGACAACAATGGAAGTCATGTGACTACCATATAGGGGCATATGTTTGGTCATTTTCTGTTCAGCTGAAACGAGTCGGTTTCCTTCAAAAATTCCTATCAAAAGAAATCAAAGCATGTCGTGCGTTCTAAATGATAAGTGTTTATACTTTTTTAGAAGTTCTAACATACAAAGTGTTTTGATTAAATCTACTGAATTAGAATACGAAGCCTTCAAAACCAAGGTTGTCACCCGTCGAGTAAATGTTTTTCAACAAAGAAGTTGAAATTTCTTTCTTAACTTCCTCGGAACTTATGCTGAATTTAGAATATGTGATGAGGCTTTCTATGAACTGCCTTGTGTCAAATTTGTGCCACGTATATGCTGTAATACGCAAATGTGCCACTTCGATCTGTCAAAAGTTCTGACGAAACGGTTCCGATAGTTATTTACGAGTTACGTCCCTTTGTTGACACTTTTCAAGAAAAAACTTATTTGTACTAGTATATATATTTATCACCATATGATGTTATTTACATCATTCAATTAATTAATTATCTTCTAACTAAATATCATTGAATATATTCTTAAACTACAGATATATGTAAAACATTAAGGTAAACATATTTCATCATTTTCAAAACACAAGTTCCAGGTCTAAAAGAGGGCTTTGCAGCAGTTACTCTGGGACATAACATATAATTCCATGAGTTACTTTAACATTTTGGTATGTTTTGTTCTGCTGTAATCGAATAAAACCAACACAGAATTAAATTTTCTACTTCATAAAGACCATGGATAGCCAAAACATTCATAAATACTGGATCTGGACAGGGTTAAAATATTAAATATAATATTGAATTCCTTTGCAATACTTTTTGTTATATATATATATTTGAAAAAAATACAAGATGTTTGACATTAACTGAAACAAAAAGGTAAGGTGATTTTATACTGTCTGTGCACAACCTTAAATCAAGATGACTGGACAAAATCATTCATTGTTAATATTTTATCATTTTTGTGAAGAAGGGCTCGGATCCACTTGTAAAAGTTATTACAAATATAACATGTACAATGGAAACATAAAAGTCTTGTTCTTTGAATTTAAAGCAATCTCTATCAGACTTGCATTTTAATCACTCTTATTAAATGCATTTTCACAATTACATGAAGTGTGACTTATTTGTGTTTCAAAAACATAATTATTGACTCAGCACTCAAAAATATCACTGAAATAGGCCTATTTATTTATTTATTTTTTAAAGAAGAAAAAAATATCGAATCTTTATCGTCATAATTCATTCGCACGTTCATGATTTCCATTTTAATTTTGGCTATTATTCATTAGTTAAGGCTTCTTTTTTTACAATTTGATTTCATTCAGTAGAACCTGTATGGAATGTCTATGAAACAAAATTTATAGTTATTTAGTTATTTAATTTAATTGATAAACATACACACAGATTGCAAACCAATTTATTTTTTGTTTTAATTATCAAGAATTTACATTGAAAATACTTTGATTATAATTTCTTTTAAATATATAAAACAAAAGTTTTGCAAGGAAATCCAACATCCGATTTGACAAGTTAACCCTGTCTAGATCCAGTATTTATTCAAATTTTGGCTATCACTGGTTTTATGCAATAGAAATTTATTTCTGTGTTTCTACAGAAGTAAAATTATATATACCAAAATATTAAAGTAACTCATGGAATAATATATTATGTCCCAGAGTAACTGCTACAAAGCCTATTCCAAATAATTATGACGTCTTCAAATGCGTAGAAAGGCGTCACAGATTTTTTTTTTATTAATATAGCCTTTCAAGACGTCATAATTATTTGGACTACTGCAAAGTTATTAGTTAGAAGGCAATTGGTTATTCTAATTATTCAAATAACAGCATATGGTGCTAAATATTTAGAACGTACAACATTACATGATATCATTTGATCGGACGTCTTTTTGAAGGAAACCGACTCGTGTCAGTTGAACAAAAATGACTTCTAATGTTGTCTTTAGAAATGGGGTCAAACCGGCGTTAGCGTTCCGCTGTTATAATTTTCAAGATAATAAACAGAAACTGCGAAATTTGGAAATAAAGACAATTAAGGAGCACTAGCTTAAAAATCGGTTGACCGATTTTTTAAAGAAAATTTCTAAGGAGATAAACCTTGACCTGATGATCATTTTAACCCATGTTAAATTTGCTTTAATTGCTTTAATTTTTGAGATATAAACAAAAAGCTGCATTTCACCCCTATGTTTTATTTTTAACAACAGCTGCCATGTTTGTTAGTTCAAGTCCTTGGATACAGTTTTCAAACTAAATACACAAAGGATTATTCAGGTAAAGTTTGGTAACATTTGGCCCAATAATTTCAGAGGAGAAGAATTTTTCTTAAAGTTTATGACGACGGACAGACGGACGGACGCTAAGTGATGGCAAAATCTCATATGTCCATATGTTTAAATATTCAAGCTTCTTATCATTGCTGTATCTCTTTAAAATAAAATACCGAAAATTAAACGGTGTAATATTTTTCTTAAATGGGTCCCAAATTTAACGTCATTAGGGCGTGACGTCTAATTTCGAATGACGTCATTGTTGAGCATGTGACGTTACAAATGTCTATCTGTCGTATTTGCTGGCACACAAAATGCAACCATATTAAATTATTGGCAGCAAAGGGTTAAAAGAAGCATCAATTCTTGCATATTTTTTCGATTTTTTATTCATAAGACCGTCATGAATATGACTGAAATATTTACAACTGTGACAAACATTCGGATATTCGCTGTATCAACACGTCATGTTTGGATTAATAGTTAATATTTAGTTTTTTTTTTTTTATTTGTTTTCATCCATATGACCATCTCTGCAATTTTACATGGTTTCCATTTTGGATTATCTTATTCTAATTTTGTAACTTTTTTGTTATTTCAGGGAATTTTGCCCAAAATAATTTTGCATTAATGTTATTAGATAGCGGTTTAAATGTTTTATCTTTAGACCCCAGCAGAAGAACGACATTTTCAATCAATTGTGTACCCATGATGGAATTTGTCGTTTTGGAACGTTCTGGCGTCTTAAAGTGAATACTTTTAAGCGATTAAAAATTGTCGGATACGTTAGGGCGAGGTAAAATCTGATACCTCCATCTGAGACTTCTTTTAAATAAACACCTCAGGTTATGAACATGTCATTTTGAGTGTCAGGAACGCCAATCTATAATGCATATGCAATTCCAATGAATATGAGTTAACTTTTGTCTTACCGATCCATTTTTCCCAATCCGTGCCACATGCATCACTGTCGACGACAGATCCTGACATTATCCTTTTATTGAAAAAAAAAATAAGTAAAAGATTAAATTTTCTTGTATGATAAATGTAGCAGAAGAATTGATAATTGAACAATTCATAAACTGACACTATACATTTTGTAAATCGAATATCTCATCCAGTTGGTTTAGTCTTTACATTTGGAATGTGTTATGTGTGAAAAGATAAATATTGGAATACAGTGCACGTTGAATCGGCGGGAAAAAGGTTTTATTATTGACTTAAAATTATCATTCCTCAATAACCAATCTATAAAGAGATAATGCCAATTTCCCCCTTATTTGTTTTAACTCAAACGGTCGGATTCAGAAAGGTTGGAAAATGTACTGCAAATCGATTAATAAAGCGCCTATACAATATACTTTGAAATAATATCATGAATTTAAAAAAATTTCCTTAGAATCAAAATAGTTGCAATGTACTTTTACGTTTTATATATGTGTCTTCCTTAACTATTGGTTACAAGCGTTCTTGTGAGGATAATTCCAGAACAGGTGTTGTGTGTACTGTAATCAGGATCTTACAATTATTTACCAGGCAAAATAGTTATCTATAATGGATTGATTTATTCATTTGTTCGTATGCTGATGTTTAACGACACTTTTAGAAACCTTGGTTTTATGTTATTAGCTGCGGGATTTTATGGCTTATGAGATACCTATTCTAAAATGGTCATCTATATCAAGTATAATATACTGAAAGAAACTTTCAACTCTACTCCTCGACGTAGACGCAGTCATGGTCACCGTCATTATACATCACCTACTTTGCATGATGTCTCTATTAATGACTTGCTGCCATTTATACAAAAGCCGTTAGGTATTCATCACATTGCACGAAACTTTATTCATTACCCCTTTCAAAACTTCATTCTCTGTTCAATTTATGTTTGGAAACCACTGTTACAAACCCTCATTCAAACCAATACAAACTTACAGCTATCATTTCGGATATTGCAAGTCACAGACTTTTCAAACCAGTTCGCATTGGAAAAGATGAAAAAGAGAAAAGATCTTTTCTTAAACTTTCCTTTGCCAACAAAGGTCTCGATGGCGTCAACTTAGGCAATATCCTTCATCATAAACTAGTTCGGTCGAAAATGCATCCTTATTTTAAAGATCAGTCTGTACCAATAATTTCTTATACATATACCAAACCAGTTGCAACTAAAATTTTCAATTACAAACACGTTTTGCAGGATCTCAACATTGACGACTTCAAGTCTAAACGTCATGATTGCACCTGTGCTAGTTCCCAATTCACATATAATCCGGCTGGCCACGTTATTACCGGAGACCTCAACATTGTCAATAACACTTCCCTGCGAAATTTGTTATCCAAAGGTCCGAAATATCGTGAGCCTAATCCATCAATTGGAAATACAACTTCAAAATACTGATGGATTCAGTCGAGTATTATGCCAGGCAATGGGCTAAACGCGAGAAAGAAGACTTAGATACTCTTTCCGAATGGATTAAGGCTGTGAGGTCGTTGATACAAATCCGAATTAAGAAACTAAATGGGTCTATCAATACCCACGCTACGTCAATTTTTAAAGACCCAAATGTTGCAAAACACTTGTCCTACCTCCATGACAAATTTGTTGTTGTCCCCGCAGATAAAGCCCTAAACGACATCATTTTTGTGTGTAAATATCATTACATAAACTGCTTGATAAATGAATTAGATATTGACAATTCACTTGGAATCTCAACATATACCCTCATGACACTTACCAAAGAGGAAATCCTGGATAATCATAGGTCTGTTCTATGTTCCATTGGAATTTCAACCAAAGATGAAGAACTGGATCTTCCATCACAGTATTGGATACCTAAACTACATAAGTGTCCTTACAAACAACGGTATATTGCTGGGTCTTCCAAGTGCTCCACGAAACCTCTTTCTAAATTATTAACATCTATTTTATCAGCAATCAAAGATTTTGTGAAACTGCCTATTCTAGAGGTGGCGTGAATCAGATGTGGATACTAAAAAATTCCAAAGATCTTTTAGAGTACATACAATCTAAGACTCTCTCATCTTGCAATAGTATTAAAACATTTGACTTTTCTACACTTTACACAAGTATTCCCCATTCCAAACTAAAAGACAAATTGAAAGAGTTGGTATTACTTTGTTTCATTAAAAGAATGGCGAACGTAGATACAAGTATCTTGTCTTGGGAGGATAAATCCTACTTTGTAAAGAATCACTCTGATTCAAACAAAAATTCTCTGAAACTGACATTATCAAGATGCTTGATTTCTTGATTGACAACATATTTGTTACGCTTGAGGACGTGTTTTCAACAGACTGTCGGAATTCCAATGGGAACCAATTGTGCCCCTCTTCTTGCCAACTTGTTTCTTTATTATTGTGAGGCTGACTTCATACAGGAACTTCTTAGGAAGAAAGATAAGAAGTTAGCAATATCCTTTAACTTTACGTTCCGCTATATGGATGATGTTCTCTCACTAAATAATACAAAATTTGGTGACTATGTTGAACGAATCTATACCATCGAACTAGAGATAAAGGATACAACAGATACAGTTAAGTCTGCCTCATATCTTGACTTACATCTAGAAATTGACAATGAGGGTCGGTTGAAAACAAAACTTTACGACAAAAGAGATGATTTCAGCTTCCCAATTGTGAACTTTCCATTTCTATGTAGCAACATTCCAGCAGCGCCTGCATACGGAGTATATATCTCCCAATTGATACGATATTCCCGGGCTTGTATATCCTATCATGATTTCCTTGATAGACAGTTGCTGCTCACAAGGAAGCTATTAAACCAAGAGTTCTAAATGGTGAAGTTGAAATCATCCTTCGTAAATTTTACGGACGCCATCACGAATGTGACCTACCGAATTAGACAATTTACCGGATTTGTAATAACATAAGCGACACGACGGGTGCCACATGTGGAGCAGGATCTGCTTACCCTTCCGGAGCACCTGAGATCACCCCAGTTTTTGGTGGGGTTTGTGTTGTAGTCTTTAGTTTTCTATGTTGTGTCGTCTGTACTATTATTTGTCTGTTTGTCTTTTTATTTTTGACCATGGCGTTGTCAGTTTGTTTTCGATCTATGAGTTTGACTGTCCCTCTGGTATCTTTCGTCCCTCTTTTATAGATGTGTTGATATAGCAATAGTGTTCTGTTTGTTTTTTTTTTTTTGCATAGAAGTATTCGATGGTGACGTTTTGATTTACAAACGTATTGATTATAAAGTAAATCTTAATTTATTTTCTAATTTTGGCTTAAATGCTGTAACGGTACAGGTCCCTAACACGGATAATGTGTGCAGCATAACGGTCTTAATGTTGTTTACCAAATGACATCTTAAATATTAAACATTTGATACGTTGAATTGTTAAACTCTATAGAAAAGAGAACGATTTTGAATAATATTAATTTTGAAAGTGTCAACCGTGTCTATAGATCTAAGCTTAAACCTTTTTTTCTGTAAATACATATCAATTCATGCGATACAAATAATTTCTAATTTGAACGTTAAACTTCTTAAGCAAAAAATGGAGGCAAAGTAAATGGATATACCTTCTTCACAAATACTTCGAAAGATACACTTAAACGTTAACTAAATCTAGAGGAAATTACTATGAATGAAAACAACACCTTAAAAGTTTCGTGCGTCCGCATCGATTTTCTTGATTTACCTTCATCTTGAGCGCTCAAACATAAACATTTTAAAACTATCTAAAACAGTTATAAATTAGTGTTTGATTTTACTTACATTATATATCTATTTTATCTCGACCGCCATCAATCAATGAGGTGAAATATTTTAAATCTAACATGCTAAAATGACCGACGACCTATTCAAACCTAACTCTTATAAAAAAGAATGGCCAACGCAGATACAAATATCGTGTTTTAGGGAAGGATACATCGTACTTTGTAAAAGAAATCACTCTGATTCAAACTAAAAATTTTCGCTGAAACTGACATTATCAAAATGCTTGAATTCTTGATTGACAACATTTTTGTTACGTTTGGAGGACGTGTTTTTCAACAAACAATCGGCATTCCCATGGGAACCAACTGTGCTCCTCGGCCTGTCGACTTGTTCCTTTATTCATATGAGACTGACTTCATACAAAAGCTTCTTAGGAAAAAGGAAAAGAAGCTAGCAGTGTCCTTAAAGTTCACTATCCGCTATATATATGATGTCCTCTCACTACATAACTCAAAGTTTGGTGACTATGTTGAACGCATCTATCTCATCGAACTTGAAATAAAGGATACAACAGATACAGTTAAGTCAGACTCGTATCTTGACTTACATCTAGAAATTAACAATGAGGGTCGGTTGAGAACAAAACTTTAAGACAAGAGAGATGATTTCAGCTTCCCAAATGTGAACTTTCTATTTCTATGTAGCAACATTCCAACAGTGCCTGTATACGGAGTATACATGTATATCTCACAGTTGAAACGAGATTCCAGGACTTGCCTATCAAAATTATAGATAGAGGGTTGTTGCTCACAAGGAAGCTATTAAACCAAGAGTTCCATGTGGTGAAGTGGAAATCATCCCTTCGAAAAATATTACGAATGTCATTACGAGTTGGTTGACCGTTATGTTTCACAGATGACGACGGATATGTCCCAATTGTCGTTACCCAAGTCCCGTCTTCTTTTCCCCGAATGTGACCTACCGAATTAGATATAAGAAGATGTGGTATGAGTGCCAATGAGACAACTCTCCATCCAAGTCAAAATTTATAAATGTAAACCATTATAGGTCAAAGTACGGTCTTCAACACGGAGCCTAGGCTCACACCGGACAGTAAGCTATAAAGGGCCCCAAAAAAATTACTAGTGTAAAACCATTCAAACGGGAAAACCAACGGTCTAATCTATATAAAAACGAGAATTTTCGACTTATTATCGGACTTATTATCGGATTTGTTCTTAAATTAGCAAACACGACGGGTGCCACATTACCCTTCCAGAGATCACCCCCGATTTTTGGTGGTATTCGTGTTGCTCAGTCTTTAATTTTCTATTTTGTGTTTTGTATACCGTTGTTTTTCTTTAGGTCCTATTCTTTTTTGCCATGGTGTTATCAGTTTATTTTCGACTTATGAGTTTAAATGTCCCTTTGGTATCTTTCGCCTCTCCCTTAACAATTATTTGTTCAGTTTGCCATTATAATTAAAGTAACAAGTGATCTAATTCTTACTTCCTAGTCAAGTCTTCAAACTGATGAAGACAAGTTTGACCTCCTCTTTCAACTTAGATAAGTGATTCTTCAATTTATAAATTATGTCAATGTCATATACAGAATTTTGCTAATAACCAAAATAAAAGAGATGAATGCATGTTTTTTTCGATATTTAATTCTAGACTAGTTCAACATACCAACGTTGTATACAAAATATTATAAAAAACCTGTGACGTTACTCAATTACTCTAACTTGACCATTAACGATAGCAAAAGAGAAAAACAACGGAAGGACAAACAACAGTCTACTTAACACTATATCGAAAACTAAAGACTGATCAACACGAACCCCATAGGAAAACTGATTGGATCGTATGTGCTCTAGAATAGTAGGACGATCTTGTTCCACATGTGGCACCAAATTTGGTGGTAAGTCTCATTCGGTGATGTCATCACGACAATTGGAATATTTCCGGTGTAATGCATCTGTAAAACATATATTTCATTACGGTCAACCAACCCGTAATGGTTCCATAACACTTTCTAAGGGGTGACTTCAACTTTATCACTAGGAACCCTTTAACCAAGCATCATTCCTGTATCAAGGAAATAATGATAGGAAGCACAGACTCTGGAATATCGTATAAACTGGGAGACAAACGCTCCACATGCGGGTTGAATGTTTCCGCATAGAAAACAAAACAAAATTTCACAGTTCATCTCTTTTAGCGAAGTTTTAGATTCAACTTGACCCTCATTGTTAATTTCTAGATGTCAGTCAAGATATGATGGAGAATTAACTGTATAGTATCCTTTACCTAAATTTTGACTTGATAGATGCGTTCAACATAGTTAAGGTATATTTCATCTAAGTAATATTAAACAATTTTGGGGAAATTGATTGCCATTACATAAAACAAACAAAAATTATTCTCCCTAAGAGGAGTAAGAGTTTGAAATCGAATCATGTATCGAGTTTAAGTTAGAAATATAGATTTAGTGTATATTCAAGTATCCCATGCCGGACGTTCTTTCTAGTAAGTAACTGTTATGTGGTACAATAACAAAGTTGTCCTCCTCAGATTATTGATTAATTTAAGCAATATTATCTGAAATTGGACAGATGTTCGTGATGTGTTTTCTGTCGAGTTGCATTCAACTTTCTCATTCAAAGTGAACAAACATTAAGATGGATTCATTTTCCATTATCTGAAATCATGATGTATTCAAGACTTGTTTCAATGCGAGGTAAGTTTCAAGTTATCATCTGAAAATCCTCATTGCACATGGGATAGAAATAATTTTTATATGCAGCTACACATTAATTTATAAGTTTTGACTTCACAATTAAAAGAAATCCTTTCTCTTAATATATATGTTAACATATGCATCCTAATACAGGTTGATTTTTTCTTATCTTATGTCTTGTGGAATATCGATTTCATATATGATCAGGATGATCCGTTAATTGAAAGTTCTTAAAACCACCATTTTATGAATAAGGATGATGTATGATATAAGGCAAGGATTAACCTCCCAAACGATATATTTTTTTAAAAGACATATCTACAGGGATACTACAGTCTTCAACAATATACAGGTGTTAAATTCCCAAACTGTCAAAATTTCATTATCGATCAGTTACCAAAAATACTCGAGTCGTAATTTTATATCAAAATGGTCTTATTTCATGATACTTTTTTATTGTCTTTAGACACATTGATTATTATTTCTTTGGTTTTTTTCTCTATTGAACACTCTTTCAGGGAACATGTTTTTATAATAGTTATGCATACCTACAAAAAGTATTTTGACTATTATAAAAGTCAGATTTTAAAGTTGTTTTAAATGTTAATGAATTAACAAAATACTCCCATTTTTACCTACGACTGTTCTCAATTCCTTTATTTGATAAAGCCTCAAGTGTAGTAAGTAACCTGTTTTATCATTTTGGGACTAATTTCAGCCTGCAACATATATTATTTGATTGTAAATGTTTTCCTGTGAAACTGTTCCGAAGTCCATTTATAAATTATATCCTAATGAAGCTCTAAAAAGAAATTTCGATAACTTCGTATTGTTGGCATATATCTAAATCGAAAGTACATTTTCTAAAATTACTGTTCTATCTGCTCTCATTAGTAATTTTTTGAAAGTAAAAAATATATAAATAAGAGGATATAATCAAATGACCAATAACTTAAAACAATGTTTCTTGCATTTAGATTTCATATCACTTACGTTAATTTACCTGTATTTATGTTATATCGTTAACGCCAGCAAAGGGAAGTAATCAATAGAGAGTTTAGCTAACAATCCATTTTAAGTTAAAGTTTTAGTTCGACTTAAATTCAAACAAAATATTTTTTTCTAACTTCTTTGCTCTAATTTTCATCTTTGCCTTTTTTTTTACTTTTTGATTCCAGCGTCATTGATGAGTCTTTTGTAGACGAAACGCGCGTCTGGTATCTATGATGAGTCTATTTCTCAAAGACATTTTTGTCAGAAGTGATCTGATATGTCAGTCACTGTGATTTAAAAAAAATGCATATGTTATTATTTTTCAAGCTAGACGTCACAGCTATAAGTCTTTATGTTAATGGCATAAGGTACGATTCGACAGCATGATTTATACAGGAACCGAAAATTGAATAATAGAAAGTTCGTTATAAGCATTCAGTTTGGTACAATTTGGTCAAAATAGGCACCAAAACTTCACTCATGCAAGACAATACTTATACCTCATTTAGATTCATATGCATGCGTTTGTATAATTTATCTCAGTTGAAGATGATAATCAAAAGAAGGACAGCTGGAAAAGTTAAACTAGGAATTCCATAGGAAGACCGATTATGCTGACTGAGTCGACCCACAAAAAATATTCTTTACAGGCTCAGACGCACGAAATTCATAAAATGTTCTTTTCATTTACTGCCACTGGGTCGATAGCACTGCTTGTGGACTGTTAGGTGCCAAGAGTATCATAAATGTTATTGTAATACCCATATGTATATTCACGGTCCTATAATCTGTCGATACCTATATTTTGGCATTGAGCACAAGGTCATGTTTTTCTTTGACTGTTGATGACGTCTTTACACTAAATCAATCGGATGTTGGGTGTCTACTTATTGATATATAAGTCTTCGGAACATGATTCTTTTATTAGTTTGTATTGGCTTTGAACTATCTTCAGTAACTCTGAGTATTCTCAGATCTGTACTGTGTGTCTTTTGTGTTTTTGTTAGTTGTTTTATTTGCTTTGTATTGATCTGATGAATTAAGACCCTTTTCAGCGGACTTTTATAGTTTGTTCTTATTTTGTGCTGAAACACCATTTGTAATCATACCACATCTTCTTATTTCTATATAGCTATTTTGTCTTAAGTTCAAAACTATACCTTATCCTGACGTGTGCTGAAAAAATTCAAAATACCTGTAATTGCATAAAAAAGTGCACTAGTTCCCGGAAGTTCGGTAGTACAAAAGCATGTAATTTTGATCTGAGCAACAGGGCACATATGCCCTCCTATATACTAAGTAATTACAGTTTTTTTTTTTTCATTCAAACGAAACTTTCAATGAAAGTTCTACAATGATTCAAAGTCCTTAAGCTCTCATTTGATATCAAAATTACCCAAATGTTTTACTTATTGACAAAGTTAAAGCTATTCGAAGGAACCATTTTGTTTAAAATATGCACTACTATGTACTTTTTGACCGTGCCGAATTAGTGGTTCTATACTTTTTAAACTTTATGTTTAGGCGTTCCTTAAGAACTTAAATCCAGAAAAACGCTTTGCCCTCATGATTAAATGTTTTATTTGTATTTATCTACGGAGAATTTAAGAAATGTATGTTATAAATCATGTCGAAACTGTAGTACTGACTACTGAGCAGATGATACCCTCGGGGACTATCATACCATCAGCAGCAGTATCGACCCAGATTATATATTTAGTGCGCTTTAAAGGTTTTCTGGATTTAATGTGAATTATCACTTAAATACACAAGGAGTCGTATTACCAAAAGGGATCTGAAAGAATATTTCAAGTAAAAGGAAAGTTTATAGATGACTATACGGTATTGGTCTTTTTATATGTTAATAACATTTTATAATATAATCTGTAGTTGTAAATTACACTATTATAAAGAATCACTTTTGAATGGTTAAACTAAATGTAAAGAAACGGGTCCCATAAAATGCTTCGAAGTGCATACTGACTAATGACAACAAGTTATTGCTCCCGGTCTAAATCTTATACGGAGACGAATATTTGATATTCTTGAATGGGAAGAGATTGTGTTAAAGAAATATTCTAGCCAATGAATATTTAGCCGAACAAATGCAAATAATAAATGTGTACAAAAATTAAAAATTTAATTTTAATTTTCGCGCGGCATAACAGTGCAAAGAAAATAATAAAAGCGAGACTCGCAAAAGTGAAAATTAATATTCCGTCAGAAAAAAATCCATCTACCCTTCCCCTTTCACATCCCAATATCAAATTGTAGTTAATTAACGACATGGTTGGATTTGAGAACCTTAAATCTCACACTTGATTTCCTGTAGATAAAGTGTTTGGATAGATCAGTGGAACAGCGCCAGTGAAGTTAGAATACTAGTACCACCAATGCTCTGTTTTTAATGAGCGATAAGCGAATAACTTAAGGGGGTCGAAACAGATATTAAACAATTGAAATGGCAAATAGAACCAACTAACAAGTGGAGATAACCAAATATTTAAATCTATAAAAGCTGGAATTACTAGATTTCGATGTGAATTTGTCAACTTTCGCGATTTACGTTATTTGGTGTATAGTTGTCTTGTTTGCAATCAAGCCTCATTGTTTATAGTATAAACTAACAGTGCTGTTAGCATTTGGTGTTATTTAATAGAAATGGTATGATTTTCATCTCGAATTGACCTCGTTTCCACATTAAATTCATAGGAAAGATACAAGAGGTTTCTTCCAATAAAAGAGTCAATGGTTATTTTTTTATGCAGAAAAATACCCTGTAAGTGACTGTACAGTAGTGATAGCTTTTGAAGAAAATACACCTATGTTGATATCGTAGAATGTCATTTTGACAACAAAGATCTGGTGTCGATGGAGTAAAGGATATAAAAAAATAATACCCTAAACACGGGGAATGCTATATATACTATATACTTGGAGACAAAGGGTAAGTTAAATATCTTTCAGAAACCTGTTGGTATACGCAATGTAAATATTAGAGAGGGGATTTCAAATAGAAAACTTATTAACAATTTGATACATAATTTTACAAGAATTAAAGTCAAAGAAGATAAAGTTCCACTATAGATTGTGAGTTTTGTGGTACATTTCATCAACTTCATACTTTTACTGCATAAAAGAAAAGCTATTTAATTTAAGTCCGAATGTGTCTATAATGTGCAGTGTTCTTATGTTTCTATCTTACTTTTAAACAACACATTTATATAGACGATTACGT
The DNA here is from genome assembly GCA_017311375.1 of Mytilus coruscus. Classification (NCBI taxonomy): domain Eukaryota; kingdom Metazoa; phylum Mollusca; class Bivalvia; order Mytilida; family Mytilidae; genus Mytilus; species Mytilus coruscus. The sequence continues at coordinate 81,893,610 of CM029601.1, forward strand.
TATATGTTGTGACTTGGTTATGATCCATACCATTTATATCATATCAAATATGTTTAAAAGTATTAACGAAATTCAAGAGAAGTCCATATATATCCAGCTACTGAGGATGTAATGTAAGCAGACGGTTACATAAGGTTGGAGAAAGTGAAATGTTTATTTTATCGAATGGACAACAGGAACAAAAATAGATGTGAAAGGAGTGATTCTTCACCAAGATCTGTATCAAGCTTTGTGAAAACTCCGTATTTTTTGTAATCTAACAAGAAAGACAATGACACAGTCGTTGGATATATCAAAGAGATACATGGTAATGTGATTGTTGTTGGTTCTAAAAAGAATCTTTATATGGACACAGGGCGTGTTGACAAAGGTACAAAACAGTGTTTTCTATTTCACAAACTTGAAATAACCGAACCCAGTATGAGATTGGATATGGTACGCTTATACTATATGGTCTTTCAATCATACGCTAATAGTACGTTTGTGTCACAATAAAATAGAAATGTGCAAAATATTTATAATGACTGGCTTTAGATAAAGTTTCATTACCTTCATAGGAATGCCTAAACATTTATGAGATGCAAAGATAAAAACCGAAGAGTTATTAGAGAGGACTGTTGGGGTGTCTGCTGGAATAATATTTGTAACAAAACAATTTACGAAAAAACAAATATGACAGACATGAACCAACGACAACCACTGAATTATAGGCTCCTGACTTCGGACATGCACCTAAAGAATGTGGCGTGGTTAAATATGTTTGTGGGCGCTCAACCCTCCCCTAACCTGGGACAGTGGTGTAACAGCACAACATAAGAAAAAACTATAAAAATCAATTGAAACAGGCTTAGCTCATCAGATCGATACAAAGAAAAACATCAAACAAAAACACAGACACGACGTGGCAGGGTATATCCCTCACCCCGAACAACAAAAAAGATACTAAGTAAAGATCTGAGAGTACGTAGTTACTGACAACTAGTTCAAAGCCAATAACAACTAATAAAAAATGTATTCTTTATCTGACGGACATTCAGCGGCAGCCGTAGAAGTATCCGTTTAGGAAATATCCATAACTTTAAATTGAAAAGAATATCATTTTGTTAATACACAGGTTTGGGATGGAGAGGTAAAGGCAATTAAGTCGACAAACCAGGATTCAGACAGCCAACAGTGTGACTTCCGTTTGTGTTTGTTTCATTTCAGAAATGGAAAATAAGCCTTCAAATTGAAATTCGATGTATTTTGCAGAATCATATATCAAAGCTTTACACAAACATCTTGACATTTGACCACAGTCGTTGGAGATTTTATTGAGATAGATAATGTGTGATTGATGCTAAAAAAGGATCTTTGTAGGGACACAGGGCTAGGCTTGTTGTCAAAAGCATAGAACATTGTTTTCCATTTCCCAATTGTAACGCCTACTATTATACAGAAGTAAATAGACATCGTATAAGGGTTTTCTCGACATGCCATTCAACTTAATAATCAGAATTATAGTACCAGTGTATGTAATGTGCGAATCCTAAAATGTCATTTCTACTGTATTCGTGATGAATTTCTGATGTAAAATGATAAATAAACAGACGACAAATTCAAGATTTTTGAATAAAATAAGAAATAATATATAATCTGTACTGTTTTTATAAATTCATGATATAGGTATGAGATGCGGACGAGTTTTCATCGCGCCTACAGACATCCAGGTGCAAAATTGATACACAAATAGATGAATATTAAGAATAGTTCACGAACAGAGTGTGCAAGGGATTTAAAAGTAGCAGTTAAGTTTCATTTGCAGAAAAATGTACCTTTTAACATAATTATTAATGTTGTTTAACTTAAAACAGGTTTTGTTATTCAGCTTGTTGATATTGAATCAAATTCCACTATGCTGTTTTCGTTATGCGATTCATGTTTACTGTCGAATAATTATACTAGAATTCATTTTCATTGCAGGGCGATTCATTTCTATTGTATATGCGATGCATTTTCACAGAAGGAAATTAATTAATTTCTATTATATAAAGTCTTAATTCAGCCGACTCTCTAACAAAATTTATGAAGTCAGAAGGATTGATTATATATGCATACTTCGTGAGTGAAAGTCTGAGGTAATATATCAATAAATTCCTTAAACATGGTATTTATTGCTAATATAGTCAATTCTATTTTCTCAAATAATTTTTCCTGATCTATATGTAGGATAAAATTTATTCTTTCCTATGACACGTCATCATTAAATAAATATATCTTGGACAGTTAAGCCAATCCACGTCACCGGAAAAGCAAAGTTTCTATTTCTGTCTAAATCTATATCGCATACTAATAAATTAAACATCATTAGAGCTAATATCCTAATGCTTGTAGTTAAAAGGTGTGGTTGGCCTTGATTGTGTAAATGTTGCCTAAGCATTGTAATTAAGATTGAGCAAACGTTTATACATACAAAGCAAGCAAGCCAACCAAACCTTAAACTTCAAGCGTTAGGAAAATCGCTCTAATGGATGCATTTGAGATAACAAAGAGCATTCACAAAACGATCTTCGTTTTATGATTGAATGAGTGGAAACGTTTTCATCTTGCACAAACAATTGACGCTTGGATGACTGGATAATTGATATTTATCATGCCATTGTGTATAAATCTTATATAGTAAAGAAAGTTCGATTAACAGTCGAGTCACCTTACAGTCATTTTAGAGTTAGTGTGACAAGTCTTACTAGTAGTCTTATAGAAAGACTACAAACATAACCACTGCACTAATAATTGACAATTGTTTGTTAATTCTTTCTTTACAATTTCATTTGGTAATACTTCACATAGCACAAAATTATCTAGCTTGGTACACTTAACTAATCATTTTGATGATTTGTTCTTTACAAATTCAGTTGGTAACGCTTAACGTACTACAAAATTAGCTTGTTTTGTATACTCATCTAATAATTGTTTGATTGTCCTTTATATAAAATGACATCATACGCATGTGACCTTCCACAAAGCGACCATGGTGAAAACCTCTTGAAGTTGATCATGATAACCGTGTATTTCAATGGATAACAACAGCTTGGAATGCATCATAACAAAATATGCATTGTTACTACGCAAAAAAAAACGAAACAGGCTACAAAACAGGCAATGCACTTTTCAGACTATGTGTATTCCCATAATACTTTACGATACAACTTTATGCTTTTGTCAAACACTTTCTCAACATGCAAATTGTTGATTTCTGCCCTTCAAACAGCAAATGCCTATTGGACTCACTACAGAATTTCCTTTTATGCCAAAATCAAGTAGAAAACAGCTACAAAACAAATGCTTCCCGCAAATACCGATGTGTCCAATACTACAATAAACCTCTCCGTTTCTTTTTCGACAATGCAGTGCAAACGGGATAAATTGCCTTCCTAGCTACGGACTGTGAGAGGGAAGACATTTATGACAGGAGGAAAACTCTGACAATCTTAAACCGAGGATTCGGTCTCGAGCTGCTGAGCATTCATATAACTTTAAAAGGATAAATAAAGTTTGACCTATAGTGGTTTACTTTTACAAATTGTGACTTGGATGGAAAGTTGTCTCATTGGCACTCATACCACATCTTCTTATATCTATTTGCCGCGTTTATCACTGAGTTATATCAAGAGGTTATGTTAGATCTAATATAACCTCCTTGGTTATACAGAATTGATAAATTATAGAAATATTCATATATTGAGTATACGTTAAATAATCATTCTTTTCGTGGTTATAGAGTCCTTAGAAAGCTTAAATAAATTTTCAATTTATTATTTTAAACTGAACAATTTTGAATTTTGTGTGTGTGTCAACTATCAAGTGTTTTAATGATTACATGTATGTATGTTGTTATTTTCCCTAAAGGGCAATTAGGAGATAACTGGATAATTATTCTATACAAGATAATGTTGAGGTACATGAAGCGTTACCAAATAAAGTTATAAAGAATTTAGAATATAGCAAAGTGCTCTCGACCAATGCAATTGTAGGATTTGATGCCTCTTAATTGTGAAGAATGAATGTAAATCATATTCTTAGTAAGGGATTATCCTCTTATTCGGGTCTATTTACTGTTCAAAACAAAGAGTTTCTATAAATGAGTCACAACTGCCCCGAAGCACATTTATCAGATTGAAAGGATTTATCACACAGTGATTAAAACTGACTAAAAGTTGCATTGTGAAACAAACAAAAACTCAAAATAAGTTGAAGTTTACTGGTGAATGTTATTATGAAAATATTAATAACTTCAAATTACTAAAAATTAAACAAGACCAAAAGCAGTGCAAAAAAGAAAAAAAAACTTTCAGATAAAAATTGCCTAAATCTTTAGCTTTCCAAAACTTTGATAACAGGATCAGCGGTTGGGAAAAAAGCTATTTCCAATATTCTGATACAAAAAAAAACGGAATTTAATTTAAGTTTTGAACATATAAAAACTTTTAAAGGCATTATTTTGAACATTGCCCTGACATAATGAAAAAGTATTTGATGTAAAAAACGGACCAAAATATTGGCTGTGAAATGAAGTTTAGATGTAACTCAAATGTATTAATTGATTCAAACTGTAAAAATAAAAAGGATATTTCCTCACTAAAATATTACATGATTTACATTCATACTCACAATCAGGATTCATATCGTTTCCTACCTTTTCTTTGTACTGTTGTGTCACCTAATATCTATAACGCATTTTTTTTAATATTTCCCAAATGATAAGAAAGTCCTTACATCACTAAAACTAATCCATAAATGACAAGTCGAAAAGGAAGTCATGCATATGAAACTAATTCTTGAATACAACCAATCAAGCCTTAGAGATCATTTGAGCCTTGAGCACTTTACAATATTCTAAGTTTAAGAGAATGATAATCCCTTACTTCATGATAAGTACTCGCTAACGCTCGTACTTAATCACGAAGAAAGGGATTATCATTCTCTTATATACATATTAAGTAACAATAGTCAATTATTAGTCCAGTGGTTGTGTTTGCAGAGAAATAGATAGACTACTAGTAAGACTTGTCACACTAACTCTAAAACGACTGTAAATATGCTTCAATTTCTTATAAGTCGGTGTTACAAATAAGCCAATACGCAATTGTGAGAATACAAAGAAATATTGCATAGGCGGATCCGGGGGTCCCCTTTGTGGAAAAATTTGGTTGATTATATAGGGAATCACTGAAGCATGACTGGAGCGGGCCCCCTTAGGCCAGTCAGCGCCCCCCTCCCTTTTATGAAAAGTTCTGGATCCGCCACTGTATTGAAAACAGTTTATTGTTACATGTTGTATATACAAGTACATACCACGGGGTATAACCGCCGTACAGTTGATTTCGGCGTTAATCGCAAAATCGCGAAGCAATGTTGGCAGATATACCGTTCACTAGTGTGAAGCTAGCCGTCGATAACAGCCGGCGTTAATATTCATGAGACCAGCCTGCAATAATATTCATGAGACGTCTATAATATTCATGAGATGACTTGCGTTCGATGAAGTGTTGTAAGAAACTATGGTCGATTAAAATGATTAAATAACGTTTTTGTTTAAATTTGATATTGTTTCAAACAGGCAAGTCAATGGGTGTCTTCTTCGAGGTCCGCGTTTATTTAATCAATTATAAAAGGAACTATTGGTCTTCTGCAAGGTCTGCGTCTTTTAACAACAATTAAAATGAAAGTGAAAAAAGGTTAAATGCTTCCATAAACATAGAACCAAGAACCGATCTTTTCAAGATCTTATATTTACACCAAAGACTAATTGACTAACTGTTCAGTTAAGTATTCAATGTTTATGAAAACAAAGTTTACTGCTCCTGGCAGCATTGTATATCATTTATATAACATGTGGATATATAAATGGACGTCTTTCACTGTCAATGTCCAGGTAAATTCTACACAAAGAACACAAAGGAACAATAACTAAGAACCAATCAAAACAAGAGTTCAATTTCAACACCATGAATATGTATGAGTAAATTATATACTAAATCAAATCTTAAAGGCTAAATATCTTTTAGTAACAATACTTTGCAAGAGTGAAATAATAAAACTAAGACTCCAATAAGAATTTGATAAGTAGATTTTTAATATAAATCAATGATTTCCAAAGTGCAAATTGCATAATTTATGAAGCATAAAAATCACACTGCTACATCACATGAACACCATGTGACTATTTTAAATAGACAGGTCTGTGAATTGTAAACATCGCGAAACAAACACTATGTGTAACTCAAACTTGATTAAACTACAGATAGAGCATAGTTGGTTGGCTCTTTCATTAAATGCGACCGTGTATTTTGTGCTTTGTTGTTGTTAAAATGCATAATACGAATGAGAAACCCGTTGTTTTAATTTTATTTGAAGACATTTACTTGAAAAACTGACCTCAAAATTTTGACACTGTACGATTCATTCTCTTTGTAGTTTGTTATCTTTCTTTAGTACCGTTCGTTATACATTCTTGTACTGTTCGTTGTGCAAAAGCCTATCAATACGGTAGAAATATGTATGACCCGGCGTGACAAATGCTCAAAGCTTTTTTAAGCGAGTTATAAAACTTTTCAAAGAAAATTCGTCGTAGAAAAACGTTATATTCATGGATGTTCTGCTCCAGTAAATTTTCGGATCCATGACAAGCTAATAGCAAACTCACCAACAATATTTGAATATTCATGATATGAACCTGGTTATACCCGTGTATATTCAAGTAATCATCTACGACTAGCTTGCATTTCAAATTGTAAATATCATCAATATTAAAGTCATTTAAAAACTATTTTCAGTTGTTGTATGTCGAATAATCATATAAAACGACAATGAAAATTCATCGCACTTCTAAAAATTCCACATCAGAAATGATTGCACTTACAGTGATAATTCATCGCATCTATAGTTAAAATGAATCGCATTCAGTAATCAATATTATGGATTCTGCTGCTTAAATAACACTTTTTTGGACTTTAATCCTGTTATTATACATTAAAAAGTTATATTCTAATGAAATTCTGTTAAAACATACATTCAAATCTATCATTTTGTATTTTCAAAAAGTAAACAAACGCAGTTTTTCCCATCATCCTTTATTCTACAATAGACATACTCGCATACAACAGTGAAAATGAACTAATTGGATTCGCACTTTATATACACTGATTACAATATCTGTAAAACTACGATTTTCTTTCCCTATCATTACATCCCAGTATTAGATACAATACAAAGGTAACAAAGAAACAGGCCGGTAACAACCGTTGCCGGATAGTTTTCTGCACGAGTAGTCAGGTCAAGGTCCGAGGCGATAGCCGAGGACCTTGACCTGACTACAAGTGCAGACAAACTATACGGCAGGTTGTTTCCGGCCTGTTTTTAGTTACCTTTGTTTTGTATCTGACTTGTACGACGTTTCAAGAAGGAAGAAGTGCATTTTGCATTTAGAAGAGGTAGCAAAACTAAAGATATTAGAAACTTAAATGGCCATATACCAGTTAATGTAAGTTATAGTTTAAACTCAATTTTTTCTCACTTCCTTCAGCCGTAAGTTTTTTCTCAAAAATTCAAGAATCTAATGACTTTATAAAAGAACCATTTCAAGTTAAAGGTGAATGTTATACACATTTGAGACTTTTGAAATGCAACTTCGGAAGTAATGTATAAAAAGATGTCAGAGTTAAGCAAGCTACCATTTGATTTTTATTGGGGAAAAAGGTGGGGGTAAAATAAATTTAAAATAAACAGGCTTCATCCTTTTTGTTAAAAGAATGCAGGATGTGCCATTCCAGACCCCTCCAAATCCCCTAAAAATTCGTAAAATCGTGCGTTTGCCGCCAAATATATGAATTCAATAACAATATAAGTGTATCAAAAGAATGAATTTCCTATCTCATTAGTGAAATGTTATGAAAAATGGATTTTGTCTTGTTATTAGATATATATAGGCATACATTTTGGATTAAAAAATGTTCATGCTTATAGTTATAGGTTTTATTTGTCTCTGATAGTGTTGATCAGGATTAAACACGTGTCATTATATGATCCAATCAGAGCTTACCGTCCAAAATTGATGACATATTAAGTTGAATGATTTTATGTCAATAAATACGTTACCATCATAAATTCTGAGTACATCCATCTGCGCAAGTCTGACAGGCGGAAAACCCCAAATAAAAATATCATCCAATGAGAAGAGGGATGACCAAGCAGTGCCCGTATAACCATGCCTTTATATCATCCATTTAATTTCCGCCTGCGCATCGAGACACACGTGTTACAGAGAAGACTTTTAAGTTTTTTGTTTTTTCGATAGTGAATATTGTAGGTATCCCCATACCATTGTTTATTAATTATTGTTGTTATAATATTATATTTTATAAGTATTTAACTTCATACTTATTTAATTATGGAGTTTAATGCTTCCAGTCCTTTCGAGGCCATTACAGGTAATGATGTTTTTTTAGACGGTTCGTTACCCTTTACTGCTACCGCAACAACGGTAAGGCAGGGAACCCCTCCTATTAGTATTCAACTAACCGACGTTTTTACTTCGGTGACTACTAAGACCGGTCAACAGACCCTCAATTCAGGTTCTGTCGGTTATCATGGAGGTGTCCCTACCATTGCCACTGTTACGCACACATTTTCTAGGCCAGTTGACACCACTGGGTCTATTTCATCCTACCCTGGTATTTCTATGGGTCTAAACTTACCTGGGTCTAGAGCACCAGCGTCATACTGTGGCTTCACTTTACCTGCTTCGGCTAGTAACGCCATGTCTTGGTCTAGACCTCCTTGGTCTCAGGGTTATCCTTATTCAGGCTTTCCTGGTCAGGGGTTTCATGGTCAAGGGTTTCCTGGTCAAGGTTTTCCTAATCAGGTTTTTCCTAGTCAGGTTCCTGGTCAGCCTTTCCCAGGTTTCTGGCCTTATTGTGGACCAATTACCACACCAGTTATTGTTCCTCAGAGTACTACATCTAATCTGTCAGTTCCTGCTCCTCCTTTAGCAGTGTCATCTAGTAGTTGTAGTAGTGTATCTGTACCTGCTGCTCTGCCTACCTCTTCTGTTAGGCATCAGTTTAATCAGGTTACTGACTCTGGCCCTCTTTAGATGGGTTCAAGAGTATCCTGGACGACTTTCGTCAGTCTATTTCTTCTGAATTGACGTCTTTCTCCAACTGCCTGGGTACACTAGAGAACATTGCCAATAAGTCAAATTCTCCAGTGATTTCACTCCTTCCAGATCATAATATTGGAAGTGACCCGGAGGACAGTGATGAGGAAGAACGATTTTCTGTGGCCCCAGGCAGTCAGGAAGAAGGTTTTACTTCTGATGAAGAAGGTAATAATCCAACTCAGGTCTCTCAGAATGTTTCTCAACCTTCTGTTCCTGTGTCTATCTCTTCTTCTGTAATTGGTCATTCTTCTACCAATTCCAATAAGGATCCTGAGGCTGAAGATACTCCTTCTACCTTGAAGGATCTTAGAGATTCGGTTTATACCATTATGAGAGATGTCAACAAGGTACCATTTCAGTCTCCTCCCAGACCCAAGAGACTTACCTCTACTTTCGAGGCTTCATGTGGTCTGTCTATAGACAACGCTAAGTCACATACTAGTTTTCCACAATCCAACCATATGTCTACTTCTCTGCAGATCATCAATGATGGGATTGTGGCTAATGAGTCCCAATTTTCCCAAGTGAGTGGTTTTGGGCTTGCCTCATTTACTGAGCAGTTCCGTTCTAAAGATTATGATATCTTTGATTCTACCTTGGTTAAATTGGTACCTAAATGTGACAAGGTTTTTCATCTTCGATTGCTTCTAAACCTGCCGATGAACTGCGTCTTTCTCAGTCTGTTTGGTCCAAAACAGAGAATCTTCTCAGGAATGCCTCTCATGTTTTAGGCACTACTGAACACTTTTAACTGCAGTTGCTCCAGTACTTAAAGACTCTTCTCTTCCACCAGAGGTCAAGCCTTTTCTTTTACAGGTGGACAAGGCTTTGGGTGCCTCTCAGTTGTTGATTATGGGCTCTATAGTTAACTGCACTTTATCCAAAAGAGCTGATATTTTGGATAAAGCAAAGGTTTTGGATAATCTTAAGGATGCTTTAATTAAGTCTCCTTAAATGATAAGATTTTCGGGTTGCCACTTAATGAGGTACAGAAGCATCTCAATCAAACCCCAGCTCCAGTGAAGGTGAATGTATCTCTTTCTGGAAATAATTCTAAACGAGGTAGTTATTCTTCCGCTGGAGGCTCTTCTTATAATTCTCAAGAGAAGAGGAGGAAAATGACTAATGATGGAGGTAATAAACCTAAGAAGTCTTCATTCCCTAAGTCTAAACCTAACAGTTTTAAGAGAGGTGGCAAGAGGGCCAATCCCTCTTCCTAGGAAGTTGCCCCCTCGTACGTTACTGTCAGAACCCAATCCAGAGATGTACTACAAAACTCCTCTTTCTCAATTGCCAGTAGGGGGGAGGTTAACTCATTTTCTAAAAAAATGGACAAGTATTACCTCAGATTGTTGGGTTCTGTCAGTAATTCGAGGGGGATTGACTCTTCAATTCAAAGAACAACCTCCTCTTTCTTCTGTTCCTATCCCACTGTCCAATACTCAAGATCCACAGAAGTTTCTTCTTCTGTCAACAGAAGTAGAGACTCTTTTGACAAAGAGGGCAGTGGAGGAAGTCCCTGTATCTTCAATAGATCCAGGTTTCAATTCTCGTCTCTTCCTGGTTTCGAAGAAGATAGGACGAATGAGACCAGTCATCGATTTGTCTATCCTCAATTCTTACATGATTATTCCCATTTCAAAATGAAGACCAATCGTTCAATCAGAGTTCTATTCTTCCAGGTATGTGGACAACATCCCTGGATCTGACGGACGCTTATTTTCATGTTCCAGTTTGCCATTCATACCGCAAATTCCTTCGGTTTGTTTGGAACAAAAGGGTTTACCAATTCAGAGCTCTCCTTTTGGTCTGTCAACTGCACCACTAGCCTTTACCAAACTCATGCAGGTAGCCATAGCTCACCTTCATTCACAGGCTATTCAGATTCATTCTTACCTGGACGACTCACTGATCAAGGAACTTTCTCCCGAGAAACTCTATCTCAATACCGATGTAGTCATCAGATTGCTTCTCTCTGGGGTTTCTCATCTCTTGGAAAAGTCAGACCTTATTCCGTCTCAGGACTTTATTTTCCTAGGCGAACATTACCTTACTCATCAGTGCATAGTTCGACCTCCTCAGGAAAAGTTTCAGAATCTTTGTTCAAAAATTCATCTGTTTCTATCTCAAAAAACAGTTACTGCTCGCCAATTTTCACAACTGCTAGGTCTCTTGAATTCACTAGCGGATGTTGTTCCACTTGGTCGCCTTCACATTCGACCTCTTCAATTTTATCTACATCAACATTGGCTCCCAGCTTCACAGGATTGGGCATTCATCAGGAACTGTATCCTCATTTGGTTTGGTGGACTTCTCAAGCAAACGTTTTGAGAGGCCAACTTCTGTCCTCTCCAGTTCCAAATCAGACTCTGTTCACAGATGCCTCCAACCTCGGTTGGGGAGCTTATCTGGAAGGTCTGTCAGTTTCAGGAGTGTGGACTCCAGATCTTTTGAAGGAACATATCAACATACTAGAAATGAAGGCAGTTCTTCTTGCACTGTCTCATTTTCAGTCCCTACTGCAGAACAAATCTCTTGTTCTAGCATCGGACAACACCACTGTGGTGGCTTATTTGCGAAACCAAGGGGGAACTCATTGTTACGAGCTGTTCCTTTTAGCAAGAGAAATTCTCCTTCTTTGCAATCACCTTCATCTACAGATTGTAGTTCGTCATGTCCCAGGGAAACTCAATGTGTTAGCAGATGCTCTGTCCAGGACACTTTCCCCAGTCAATACAGAGTGGGAACTTCTCCAATCAGTATTTCAGGCAATAACACTTCAGTGGGGGTCTCCTCATGTAGACCTGTTTGCAACAAGCCTCAATTACAAAGTTCAAGTGTTCATGTCTCCTGTACCAGATCCGAAAGCTTACGCAGTAGACTGCATGAGTGTTCCTTGGGACGGAATGTTCGCTTACGCCTTCCCTCCGTTCAGATTTCTGTCAGAAGTTCTTCGGAAGATCTCAGCAGAGCAAGGGTTGATCATTCTTATTGCTCCAGCTTGGCCCAAACAAGCCTGGTTTCCAGATCTTCTTCATCTGTCTTGTGCTCGTCCACTGGTTCTACCAGTACGACACAACCTTCGGTCCCAGTTCAAGGGCAAGATTCTTCATCCCAATCCAGAGAAGCTACATCTGTTCGCGTGGCTTCTCTCAGGGATAGCTTCAAGGAGAGAGGTTTTTCTGAATGCGCAGCCAGACATCTCTCCCGAGCAGTTAGAGATTCCACTAACATCGTCTATGATGCCAAGTGGACTATCTTCAGTAGTTGGTGTAGTGAGAAGGAAATTGATCCTTTCCAAATTTCTGTACAGCAAGTAGCAGACTTTCTGATCCATCTTTTGAAGAGAAAGGATTATCTCCTCTACAATTAAAGGCTATAGATCAGCTATTTCTAGGACGATTCAGTTGTCTGGAGGTCCAGACTTTGGTAATAATGAATTCATTTCTCTTTTAGTTAAGAATTTCACTCTTGAACGCCCTAGACAGAGAGTTTTAATCCCGTCTTGGAATTTGAGTGTAGTTTTATCAGCTTTAAAAACCCATCCTTTTGAACCTGCTGAAAAGGTTGAAATCAAGTTTTTATCATATAAGTGTTGTTTTCTTCTTGCCTTGGCCTCTGGTAGAAGAAGAAGTGAAATTCATGCGTTTTCCACTGCTGATTACTGCCTTCGTTTTAATAGGGATAAGTCATCTGTTACTCTATTAACAGATCCAGCCTTTTTAGCCAAAAATCAAATTCCGAGCAGAGGTTCAGAACCGATAGTGATTCCAGCCCTTCCTGATGATTCAAGTTCTAAAGTACTCTGTCCTATCCGAGTCTTACTTTTATATCTTCAGAGAACACGGAGTCTCCGCACTTCCTCAAATTCCAGGTTATTTATTCCTATTTACAAAGGAAAACAAGATTTGTCTGCTAAAACCATTTCAACTTGGATCTGTAAAACTATTCAATTAGCTTACAATTCTTCTAATGAAGAACTTCTGAATAGTATGCATGTTAAAGCCCATGATGTTAGAGCTATTTCTACCTCCTGGGCCCTTTTTAATAACGCTTCTTTAGAGGAAGTCTTATCTGCAGGTTTCTGGAGAACTGAAAATTCTTTCATTTCTCACTATCTGCAGTCTTTATCTACTCAAGCTCAGAGTTTGTACTCCTTAGGACCTTTAGTTTCCGCACAAAGAGTTGTTTTTCCTCCTGCATCTTCTGGTTCAGGGGATTCAGCTTTGCGTTAGATTCTATATTTTACTCAGAATTTATGATGGTAACGTATTTATTGACAAAATTGTACATTTTAAAGTAAGATGAGATTTTATTAAATAAATACTTACCATCATAAATTAAAGGTCCCTCCCAACCTCCCTTCATCCCTGTTTTTTTCCTAGGGTTTCTTGCTTACTTTAGGAAATTAAATGGATGATATAAAGGCATGGTTATACGGGCACTGCTTGGTCATCCCTCTTCTCATTGGATGATATTTTTATTTGGGGTTTTCCGCCTGTCAGACACGCGCAGATGGATGTACTCAGAATTTATGATGGTAAGTATTTATTTAATAAAATCTCATTTTACTTTAAAATGTACAATTTTCTTCAAGATTTGCTGCCTATTTGAACATGTATTACACGGACACTTTTTATTTATAGGATCAATCGTGCATTGGTGAGTTGATAGGATTTTATCTTTTGATTAGATTTGATTTCTTTTATATATATTTCCTGTCTTTTTATTGAAATATAAACGTTGGTATCAGCATTTCTTTCAGCATTGTCCAGAATACTATTCATGTCCATATATTGAAAAAGAAAAACAAAAAACATTTACGGACCGACCATTTAGCTTCAAAAGGGGGTGTGTTCTTTTCTGAGTAAGAAAATTATTTAGTTTTTCAACTATATAATATATTATATATTTTTTCTCATAAAATTGGGGATCAAAATGTTTTTTTTAGGAAAAAACCATAACCCACCTTTTGAAGTTAAATGGTCAATCCCTTAGTGTACTAATATGAATAGTTACTGGAATTGTTTGAAAAAAATATAGTTATTGATGCTAGCGTAAATATTTTAATTAAAAAGACAGGAAATATGTCGGTGAAACAAAAAGTTCAAATCTAATTGAAATTTAAAGTGCCCATGAACTCACTGATCATGCACGAGTGATTCTATTCATAAAAAGTGTCCATGTAACAACTGAAAAGTGTCCGTGTATCATCTAAAAGTGTCCGTGTAACACCCGTTAATGTACTGTTTTTCTATAGCTCTGCTGGGGCAAAGTCGTACAAGCTCCGTTGTTCTACCAGGGTGATCTGTAATAGTTATACACCGAGTGATAGGTGTCTGGATAAGAAACCCCGTCGGCCGGAGGCCGGAGGGGTTTCTTATCCAGACACGCCGTATCCCGAGGTGTATAACTAACTTACACCCCATTCTAAACCCTATATTTGTTAACATTGATTATTAAATAAAAAAAAAAAAAAAAACGATATCATATTTATTGACAATATCAAACCATGATTTATAAGAATACTTTTTTATTACATGAAACCCCACTAGTAACCTCTCTTTGGTTATCTTCGTTCAAACTTTGACAAGTGAGTATATTTTACAAATGTCAAAGTTGTTTTGCATATTCCTGTTAAATCCATGTGCTAATATGGATCAGCAGGTCAAAGTTGACTGTTTCGTGTATTCTTATTACAAACAAAATATACATCATGCTCCTGGTATACAGTTGTCAATATGGACGGGTATAAGACGGACGACATTTTGTGGCAAGCGTTGGATTTGGTAGAAGAGACTAAAGATAAAGGCAATATTATAACACAAAGTCCTTACCTGTATCAGTTTAATAAAGGTAATCATAACTGTATTTTATATCTTACGATTTTATCAAAAACAAAAGCCCCCCTCCCCCTTCTCGATAATAAACAAACATTCATATTCGAACATACTAAGGGATAGGTGTGTCTGCATTAGAAACCCGACTACCAGACACGCTTAGCATACAATATTTAATATAGAGGAACTCCCTTTTTGGGGGCAATCAGGAGCTGATCCAGCCGGGGTTCCCAACTC